>CM019696.1:3736423-3955343 GCA_009760885.1 Achatina immaculata | reverse complement strand
ATTGAGTTTATGCACAAGGGATGATATTTTTACATACCTATTGCTTTTAAAAAACTAATGCCGAATGATTGTGACAGAGTGAAAGTTTTATGATGAAGTGTAGAATGTCCAGTTCTTAATAAAACTTTGAAAATAAAGTGTGTTTGTTTACACGTTTAGTTCAGAAAGGTTTTCTAATACCTACACAAATAGAAAAAAGCAGCTATCTTGAAATTGGCTAGAAATTATTGCTAAATCGTTGTGTAAGTATTAGGAATGTTTTGTAAAGAAAATAAGATAATCAAACTTGAGCAGATAAAAGATCACAAAACTTGCTGAACTAGATGAACTACATGAACTAGATGAACTAGATGAAGCGCTCTGTTAACTCGTTCTTGTCTCAGAGTGTCCAGGAATGTTTGAGACTACAAAATTTGTACTCAGAACCTTATCCTTAGTGAAAGTCTTTGTTAGAAAACTTTTCCAATGTTTTTGTCTCCTGCATCAATTCAATGATTTTTTAAAATCGTTTTACATTTCTTTCATCTCCCAGTTTCTCTTTACTCTGTCTCAAATTATTCCCAACTGCTTTGGTTTTATGTACAAAATCAGAAGCCGCCTCTTCGTTCATTTCTTGACTAGAAAACAACATCTAAAATTCAAGATATTTCTTATTATGTCTTAATCCAGTTTACAGGATCAGAAACATAGAAATATAAGTCCGGTTTATGTTCAATTTACAGACTGTGACTGTAGTCTTGATGTTGCTAAGTTAAGTCTCACAATGTTTGAGTGAACTCTTTTCCATGTTTGTTTCGATTCAATGTAAGAAAACTATGTAAGAAAACTATGTAAGAAAACCATGTAAGAAAACTATGTAAGAAAACTATGTAAGAAAATCATGTAAGAAAACTGTGTAAGAAAACCATGTAAGAAAACTATGTAAGAAAACTATGTAAGAAACTGAAGGTGAAGGTTAAACCCTAACTTGGCATTGCAGCATCTGAGGTATTTGGTACCTCTGTTTTAAAAAACCTGTTGACTCAATAAGGGCAGATATGGTCATCTTCACTTTGGTCACTTTAACTCCTCTAGTTTAAGGAGTCTGTTACCCGTTTCTATAACAGGGTGACCTGAAAACATCCAGCCTGATTCCAGGCATTTACCTCCGCAATGAGAAGCGACTACACTAAACAGGTGGCTACTTGAATCACCACATAGATCGTTTCAGTGATCTTAGATGATGCTACAAGCTATCAGACATGCAGAGGTCGTTCAAGTCAGAGATTAAACAGTAGGTCTGGCGAATAAAAAGCGATATTTGTGTTGCACTGTTGTAGGTCTGGCGAATAAAAAGCGATATTTGTGTTGCACTGTTGTAGGTCTGGCGAATAAAAAGCGATATTTGTGTTACACTGCTGCTGGTCTGGCGAATAAAAAGCGATATTTGTGTTGCACTGTTGTAGGTCTGGCGAATAAAAAGCGATATTTGTGTTACACTGTTGTAGGTCTGGCGAATAAAAAGCGATATTTGTGTTACACTGCTGCTGGTCTGGCGAATAAAAAGCGATATTTGTGTTGCACTGTTGTAGGTCTGGCGAATAAAAAGCGATATTTGTGTTACACTGCTGTAGGTCTGGCGAATAAAAGCGATAGTTGTGTAAACTGCTTCAGGTCTGGCGAATAAAAAATTATATTTGTGTTATACTGCTGTAGGTCTGGCGACTACAACACGATATTTGTCTTACACCGCTGTAGGTCTGGGGAATACAACACGATATTTGTGTTAAACTGCTGTAGGTCTGGCGAATAAAAGCGATAGTTGTGTAAACTGCTTCAGGTCTGGCGAATAAAAAATTATATTTGTGTTATACTGCTGTAGGTCTGGCGACTACAACACGATATTTGTCTTACACCGCTGTAGGTCTGGGGAATACAACACGATATTTGTGTTAAACTGCTGTAGGTCTGGCGAATACAAGGGGATATTTGTGTTACACTGCTGTAGGTCTTTCGAATACAAAACGATAATTGCCTTTCACTGCTGTGGTGCAAGACGTAAAAGAAACATATTCATACTATGACACAAAATGAGGAGTTATCTTGATCTTTGTCATCGTCATTATCACTACGTATAACAAGTGTGTGAGTTAGTAATGTGATAATGTAATAGTTTTTACGCACATAAACTGTACCTGAGAAATGATGTTGTTAAACAAGTCTCTCGTCAGCGGAGAAAATGCAAGTATAGACGCAATGGATCCACCTGCGTCCGACCCAGCCAGGGTAATCCTTCCGGGATCTCCTTCAAAGCATGGCAAATTGTCCTTGATCCATCTCAGTGCTAGGGCCACGTCCAACATTCCGACGTTTCCTGGGGCCTCGGGGACACCTAGATACACGAATCCAAAGGGCCCGACTCTGGAATAAAAATGTTACGATTATCTTTCTGTTTCAGAGAAATTCACAGGTCAGTCAGTCAGTCACTCATTCATTTGCATGTCCTTTGCGAAACTTTACCTCCTTAACAACTCTCCTGTAGGCCTCTCGGTTGTAAGCAAAATGGCCTGCTGCTGATACGTCCATTCGCAGATCGTCAAAGATATCTTGCAGCCATCTTCGACTTGCTCTTCCTCTCTTCCTTTTTCCCATTATGTAGCCTTCTAATACAGTTTTCTCTAGATTATCGTGACGTTTAATTTGTCCAAAATATTTAAGTTTTCTCTCTTTAATCCTCTTTACTAGCCAGCCTTATTCAACATTAAGTTCTTGTAGTATGGATATATTAATTCAGAGGTAATATTTGTAAACTGAAGGCAAAAGTTTCAGTGCTAGCTTGAAGGCAAAAGTTTCAGTGCTAGATTGAAGGCAAAAGTTTCAGTGCTAGATTGAAGGCACAGGTATCAGGGCTAGATGAAAGAAACATATATTAGTCCGGATTAAAAAAAAACCATGCATTTGAGAAAGGAGTGTAACTTGGTATAGAGGGTGTATAGTTACATAGTTTTAGTTGTGTACATTTATACACTAATTATTTCTAACTCTACGCATGTCAAAAGATGATACCACTTTGTGAAACATAGTGCACCTCCGACAATGATATCTAATTCAGTGAAGCTCAAATTATGATATAATTCAGTGAAACTCAGCACAGGCCAAACTACGATATCATTCAGGGAAGCTTAGAGCAGGTCAAACTATGATATCATTCAGGGAAGCTTAGAGCAGGTCAAACTATGATATCATTCAGGGAAGCTAAGAGCAGGCCAAACTATGATATCATTCAGGGAAGCTCAGAGCAGGTCAAACTATGATATCATTCAGGGAAGCTTAGAGCAGGCCAAACTATAATATCATTCAGGGAAGCTTAGAGCAGGCCAAACTATGATATCATTCAGGGAAGCTCAGAGCAGGTCAAACTATGATATCACTAATTGAAACTGAGGGTAAGTAAAACTATCATAACTCCCAATGAAACATAGTGGACGTCAAACTATGATAGCACTCAGTTAAGCTCAACATAAAATTAACATCACTCACTGAATCTGAGCGCAAGTCAAACTATGAAACTTAGTGAGAAAACCTTATTTTCATGCAGTGCAGCAAAATACTGGATAAAAAAAGGTAAAGATAGTCCCACAGCAAAGGCCGTAGTGAATGAAGCGTTAGAGACCTCATTATGCTGGGTCATCAGTGTATGAGGTAGGGTGGGCCAGTTCCTTTCCTCGCTGCCTTTCCTTCCCACATTTTCTCTAGTACCCATTTTACGAGGCTGGCTCGACCTAAGGGCCTTATTGGTCGGAAAAAAAAAATCCCGCTCAGCTGAGGATTCGAACTCTCGACCATTCGGTCGCTAGCCGGTCCCCTAAAATATTGGATACTTTTTCATAAAAAATAAAGTCGTCTTCTGTTTATTCTACAGTAATCACCTACTGATATTACATTCGCGTCCAGCAGAAATTATAGTTTGCATTTTTTTATACCAGTTAGTCATCTGTTTTCATTGTTACTATTATTTGTTATTGGTATTACATGCATCACTAATTGATAGTACAGTGACCTCGCGTGGACATAACGGTCACGTGTTTAAACACTTCCTGGACTGCGTAAACTTGTCTTTCTGATGTTTCAGTTTTATATGATGATGTAATTTTTGGTACTGATAAGATCCTACTGTAATCTCTTCTGATGATAATACAGTGATATTGTTTTGATATGATGTTGTTGACGTTAAATATCAAATGTTTCGGCGGCTACACAGTAACATCTAATCTGAACTGCTCAATAAATATCAGCAAACCAGAAATGTTCAAGAAATGTCAGCATATTAGAACCACACAATACACATCAGCCAAGCAGACTTCTAGAGTAAAAATCAGCCAAACAGACTGTACCTGTAGTTCGTGGATGCCACAATAACACACTCTGAGGCAGCCAGCATGGCGCCATCGAAAGAGTCGATGGTTGAAGAGCCGGTAACAAAACTTCCGTCGTGAATCCAGAAGATGGTTGCCATTCGTGTAATCAAGAGACATCTGGGTCTCCAGATATTCAGATACAGGCAGTCTTCACTTAGTGGTGTTGGTGGGTTGGAGAGTAGAGCTGGCTCTGGCTGTAAGACCTGCAGAAATTATTCCGTCGGAAGAAAAAACATGGGATCGTTAGGGTAAGGAACTACAAAGTGAACACAGGAACTGTACCCAGACATTTGTATTCAGATTACGCTTTGTTACACAGTAACTTGGCTAAAACTTCCTTTAACAGATACTAAACCTCATTTACACAGTTCCGTTGTACCCGCAGGAAAGACATATTCTGAACTGTTAATAGCATCTGTAAAATCAGCTAGAACTACAAAATGTGCTTTTCGCAAACGCCTGTATTACGGAACTCTGCGTATGAATAGTATCACAACATATGTAACAGTGAAGCTCTCAACATTCACTGAAAACATAAATGTGACTTTTAATTTGTGAACTCTACACCTTGGAGACACCCGTAGACCACGTAAAAAAGTTCAACAAACATATTTATTGAACATCCTCCTCGCCAGTGTGTATCGTAGCAAACTTAACGATTAAAAAAAAAGATACTAAAAAAGACCAGAGATAAAATAACTGAATTTAGGAAGACACGTCAGTACTCCAGGACATTTCAAACGTTCTAGATAGAAAAAAATATATTGACACTTGACCCACAAAAACAATCTTAGACATACCTGTACACAAGAGTTTGGTGGAGTTGTCGCCAGGTACACGCCATCCCAGGGGTCTGCAGGTACAGGAGGTCGGAATCTCAGATCTCCAACTGGTGCTTTAGCGAAGGGGACACCCAGAAACTCGTCCACCTCTACACTTTGTCCATTGGTGGTCTGAACTTGTTCAGTCGAACCTTGAACACTGCCATGACTTGTCTGAACGATATTCTTGAACCTGTAAACTTTTATGTCGCCTTTAACGGTCAAAGTCTCGGAGACGGAAAACATCAGCACCAAAATGAGACAGAGACAGACAGCCATGTCTCAGAACAGCAGCTAAATCTGTAAATAGATAATAGTCAACATTGTCGTTTTCTTCAAATTTTTATGGTGGAATTAACAGAAAAAAATTACACACGCATATGAATCTATTTTTTATTACCAAAATGTACACATAAAATTTGAGTATGGACAAATCATAGGCCCCTACAGAGATGTAAGAATGAGACAGAGTGTAAGAGTTTAATAAAAAACATTTACTAGCGACAGCAGAAACTTGTCTAGTCCCGAGGTTGTAATGTCAAAGTGACAGCAGAAACTTGTCTAGTCTCTGAGGTTGTAATCTTAAAATGACAGCAAAAACCTGTCTAGTCCCTGAGGTTGTAATCTTAAAGTGACAACAAAAACCTGTCTAGTCCCTGAGGGTGTAATCTTAAAATGACAGCAAAAACCTGTCTAGTTCCGAGAGTTGTAATCTTAACTAACAAATGCAGACACCGTTATTACGGTGAGTCTGCATTTGTTATATCCAGGATTTCATGTCACGTAAGTCTGTCCTACTTTATGTCCCCATCAGACTTCATCCGTCATAACATACTTTATTATTCCATCCCGCACCGAGTTAATATTTACCCGGTTATTGTGTATTATTTTGGCAAATGTTAACAAAGTGGGATGGCTGTTCTTAATGTGTGGTAAGACAAAAAATGTCTGTCAGTTGTGAACATCTACATTTAAAACATTAGGTTTTAACACACTGTACATATAGTTATGGCGTCATCAGAGGCAGTAGTATGGCCTCAATAGAAGCAAGTGCTGTACTCTCTGTCGAAGGTATGAAGCTTTTTAATTGATTTCCAACATAACACAATGATTAACCACAACAAAAACATATCCTGAGAAGATAGTCTGTTGTCAGGCACTAGGTATGATATCCCACAATGTATTGTACATTCAGAACAAGGCTAGTCGTTGAACAACATCAATACATTTATTGAATGGCTCATGATGATGATGAATGAGTGGTGGTGAAGAACATCAAGTTACAAAACAAACTGACCAGGTCTATTCGGAGATAGCATTTCCGTGTGTCTCAATCTAGCAGCAAACAAATGGAGTCACCAAATATCATGAAATGTAAACCAAACAATAACGATCCATATCCTTTCATTCTGATCACAAGTGGAACTTACAGTACACAACTACATATTTATGGTACTAAAACTCAGATTGCATTTTCTCACAAGCCTCGGACTTCCTGAGCCAAGTCTTACACTTTCCAAACTTCCACTCAGACTTCCTGAGCCCAGTCTTACACTTTCCAAACTTCCACTCAGACTTCCTGAGCCCAGTCTTACACTTTCCAAACTTCCACTCAGACTTCCTGAGCCCAGTCTTACACTTTCCAAACTTCTACTCAGACTTCCTGAGCCCAGTCTTACACTTTTCAAACTTCCACTCAGACTTCCTGAGCCCAGTATTACACTTTCCAAACTTCCACTCAGACTTCCTGAGCCCAGTCTTACACTTTCCAAACTTCCACTCAGACTTCCTGAGCCCAGTCTTACACTTTCCAAACTTCCACTCAGACTTTTTTAGCCCAATATTACACTTTCCAAACTTCCACTCAGACTTCCTGAGCCCAATATTACACTTTCCAAACTTCCACTCAGACTTCCTGAACCCAATATTACACTTTCTAAACTTCCACTCAGACTTCCTTAGCCGAGTCTTTCACTTTCCAAACTTCCACTCAGACTTCCTAAGCCCAGTTTTACACTTTCCAAACTTCTACTCAGACTTTCTGAGCCCAATATTACACTTTCCAAATTTCCACTCAGACTTCCTGAGCCCAATATTACACTTTCCAAACTTCCACTCAGACTTCCTGAGCCCAATATTACACTTTCCATATTTCCACTCAGACTTCCTGAGTCCAATATTACACTTTACAAACTTCCACTCAGACTTCCTGAGCCCAATATTACACTTTATAAACTTCCACTCAGACTTCCTGAGCCGAGTCTTTCACTTTCCAAACTTCCACTCAGACTTCCTAAGCCCAGTTTTACACTTTCCAAACTTCCACTCAGACTTCCTGAGCCCAATATTACACTTTCCAAACTTCCACTCAGACTTCCTGAGCCCAATATTACACTTTCCAAACTTCCACTCAGACTTCCTGAGCCCAATATTACACTTTATAAACTTCCACTCAGACTTCCTGAGCCCAATATTACACTTTCCATATTTCCACTCAGACTTCCTGAGCCCAATATTACACTTTCCAAACTTCCACTCGGACTTCCTGAGCCCAATATTACACTTTCCAAACTTCCACTCAGACTTTCTGAGCCCAATATTACACTTTATAAACTTCCACTCAGACTTCCTGAGCCCAATATTACACTTTATAAACTTCCACTCGGACTTCCTGAGCCCAATATTACACTTTATAAACTTCCACTCAGACTTCCTGAGCCCAATATTACACTTTCCAAACTTCCACTCAGACTTTCTGATCCAAATATTACACTTTATAAACTTCCACTCGGACTTCCTGAGCCCAATATTACACTTTCCAAACTTCCACTTGGACTTCCTGAGCCCAATATTACACTTTCCAAACTTCCACTCAGACTTTCTGAGCCCAATATTACACTTTCCAAACTTCCACTCAGAATTCCTGAGCCGAGTCTTAGACTTTCCAAACTTCTACTCAGACTTTCTGAGCCCAATATTACACTTTCCAAATTTCCACTCAGACTTCCTGAGCCCAATATTACACTTTCCAAACTTCCACTCAGACTTCCTGAGCCCAATATTACACTTTCCATATTTCCACTCAGACTTCCTGAGCCGAGTCTTTCACTTTCCAAACTTCCACTCAGACTTCCTAAGCCCAGTTTTACACTTTCCAAACTTCCACTCAGACTTCCTGAGCCCAATATTACACTTTCCAAACTTCCACTCAGACTTCCTGAGCCCAATATTACACTTTCCAAACTTCCACTCAGACTTCCTGAGCCCAATATTACACTTTCTAAACTTCCACTCAGACTTCCTTAGCCGAGTCTTTCACTTTCCAAACTTCCACTCAGACTTCCTAAGCCCAGTTTTACACTTTCCAAACTTCCACTCAGACTTCCTGAGCCGAGTCTTTCACTTTCCAAACTTCCACTCAGACTTCCTGAGCCCAATATTACACTTTCCAAACTTCCACTCAGACTTCCTGAGCCCAATATTACACTTTCCAAACTTCCACTCAGACTTCCTGAGCCCAATATTACACTTTCTAAACTTCCACTCAGACTTCCTTAGCCGAGTCTTTCACTTTCCAAACTTCCACTCAGACTTCCTAAGCCCAGTTTTACACTTTCCAAACTTCCACGCAGACTTCCTGAGCCCAATATTACACTTTCCAAATTTCCACTCAGACTTCCTGAGCCCAATATTACACTTTCCAAACTTCCACTCAGACTTCCTGAGCCCAATATTACACTTTCCATATTTCCACTCAGACTTCTTGAGCCCAATATTACACTTTCGAAATTTCCACTCAGACTTTCTGAGCCCAATATTACACTTTCCAAACTTCCACTGAGACTTCCTGAGACCAGTCTTACAATTTCCAAACTTCCACTCAGATGTCCTGAGCCCAATATTACACTTTCCAAACTTCCACTCAGACTTCCCGAGTTACCTTCAGCACAAGGAGCATTAAAGAAAAAGAATATATAAGGTCAGGGACTAGTCATCTAGGGGTTGCGCAACTCTGAGTAAAATCGGTGCCTACTGATCCAGTATATAAAGGAGGTCCGAGAGAATCTTAATCGGTTGAGGTTTGTGCGTTGTAGGTTGAGCACGTAAAAAGTTCATACTCCAGCTTCACTACATTCGGGACAACCACATATATACCCCGCCGCGTACCGCAGCATCCATCAAGGAGTAAGTTTGATAATAGTTACTCTCAAATGTCGGTTGTTTACGGTGCGTTTTCTCACACAGTTTGTATTTCCTGCCAGCACCTTTAATTTGTCCTAACTCCAGCAGTCTCCTCACAGCTACAGCTTTCGTCCATGCCCTCTCTTCATTTTCCCGCAGTTTGTCCAGTACAACCATAGCAATGTCCCCTTGTCTAATGACAGTCTGCCTGTTATTTTAGACTGTCCAGCAGGTCTGCCTGCCACATCATTGCCACGTACTGCCGCATGCCCTGGACAGTAAAGCCAAGTTAGGCTTGTGTCACAGATGACTGGCTTAACATATGAAACCAATCTTTGCGAAGCATATTCTTCTCAATCTTTCCAATGTATATGATGCATGCCCACATACTCACGAATAGCAACAGCTTGTACAACTGACACACGTTTCTAGCTGCGTCCATGCATCTCTCTCTCTCTCTCTCTCCTCTCTCTCTCTCTCTAATCTCTGACGTTATAGCTACTTCTGAGAATCATTATGAGAAGAACACAGAAAAAGATAAAAATGGAAATAGCAGATGAACAGTTTGGATTTGTTGAAGGAAAGGGAACACACAATGCCATTTATGCTTTACGAACACTAACAGAAAGAGCTTTAGAAGTACAGAAAGATCTCTACTTATGCTTCATTGATTATACACCACGGCATTCGACAAGGTGAAATATAATGAAATTATTAAAATGCTTGAAGACATCAGAATAGACGGCAAAGACCTGCGGATTGTAAAACATCTATACTGCCAGCAAGAAACAGCAATTCGAGTTGAAAATAAAACTGGAAAATATCACACAATAAAACAAGGAATGCGACAAGGATGTGTACTATCTCTAGATCCTTTTTTTCTCAATACAGCCAGAGTATTCTAAGAACAATCATCGCAGAACCAGGCATAAAAATTGGAGGACACAATATTAACAACATTCGGTATGCTGATGACACAGTACTGATAGCTGAGAACCAACAAGACCTGCAAAACCTCTTGGATAAAATCGCCAAAGAAAGTGAACAGAAAGGTCTCACTTTGAACATCAAAAAGACAGAGACTATGGCTATATTTAAGAAACAGAATCCACCAACATGCAGTATAAAATTAAATGGAACTATTCTAAAGCAGGTGCAGAAATTCAAATACCTTGGAGCAGTAATAACTTCAGATGGCAAATACAGAACAGAAATTAGAAACAGAATAGGCCAAGCAAAGACTGCATTTCAGAGAATGAGAAACATATTATCCAACACATCCTTATCAATGTATATTAAAAAACTAGTCCTAAAAATGCTATACTGAACCTATCTTGTTATATGGAAGTGAATCTTGGACAACAGGCAGGTATGCACAAAAATCATTGGAAGCAGCAGAAATGTGGTTTATTAGAAGAATGTTGCGAATTTCCTGGACAGCAAAAATAACTAATGAAGAATGTATGAGAAGAGCTGGAGAGACAAAAAAAAAATCTTGTCAAAAAGATAAGAAAGAGACAAAGTACTTTCATAGGACATGCAATGAGAAGAGGGGGCATTGAAAATAGTATAACAACAGGAAAAATAGAAGGAAGATGATCAAGGGGAAGATCAAGAGAAATGATACTGGACAGTCTGACGGGATGGTGTGAGAGGAGATCACCAGCTGAACTGATGGCCTGCATGAAGGATCGTGTACTGTGGAGAAGCATAATAGCCAACGCCAGTCGGCACGGCACCTGATGATGATGATGATGATAATGATGATGATGGTGATGATGATGAATGTATTTAAAATTTTTCTTATTATCACGCTATGCTTTTCTGATATCTACTGTTTGTGTGACAGTCTACATGCAGCCATAAACGATTGGCTATCATCAACCATTGGAGGCTGTAAGAAATGACTGTTAATCCAGTGATTTAGACAAATTCTTCTTACATCTTACACCCTTCCCGTGCCGTCACATAGGCTCTCGTGATATTTCGTCAAGTTCTCCTGTTTTCGGAGAGCTTTTAAACCTCATCAAAGGATTTTATGTCCACTAAACTGGCCTCTCTTAACAATGTCCTCTTTAGAGTTTCATGTGGTCAACTTGCGACAAAGTACTCACTTTTAAAACCAAGTGTATTGTTTGTTTGAAACTTCTGTTGTTTTCCTAACCTGTTAGCTATTTCAAGACATAACGTTTGTAGACGTCGAGTAGAAAATACCATGTGAGATTAAAAATATGAAAGATTATATACTTTGTGCCAGAAATCAGGGCACTGGGCAGTCTGAAGGCATGAACAAAGTGAGATCACTGGAGAGTCTGAAGGAATGACAATGTCAGGGCATTGGGCAATCTGAAGTGATGAACAAATTCAGGGCAACAAAATAGCCTTGGAAACTGAAGTGAGCTGATTAAGTGGTTGTTTGCCCTAATAACAACGATGTGCAGGTATTTCTACAAAATTAATTTTTTGGAACTGATGACGAATTAGTTCTTTGAAATAAGTGAAAGTTTCTATCATTTATTTTCTTCCTGATTATTTTCTTTCATTTCATCACTTGGAGAAGCTTCACATAACATTTTTCATTAAGTACCATACTAGTATCAAAGTACCACGCTAGTTTCAAAGTACTACAATGGTATCAAAGTACTACATTGGTATCAAAGTACCACACCGGTATCAAAGTACCACACCAGTATCAAAGTACCACACCAGTATCAAAGTACCACGCTGGTCTTAAAGTACCACACTAGTATCAAAGTAACACCCCGGTATCAAAGTACCACACTGGTATCAAAGTACCACACTAGTTCAAAGTAACATGCCGGTCTCAAAGCACCAGGCTGGTATCAAAGTACGACAATGATATCACAGTACCATGACAGTATCAGTGTACTACACTAGTATCAAAGTACTGCCGGTATCAAAGTACTACACTGGTATCAAAGTACCACACCGGCATCAAACTACCACACCAGCATCAAAGTACCACACCAGTATCAAAGTACCACACAGGTATCAAAGTACCACTCTGGTATCAAAGTACTACATTGGTATCAAAGTACCACACCGGTATCAAAGTACCACACCAGTATCAAAGTACCACACCAGTATCAAAGTACCACGCTGGTCTTAAAGTACCACACTAGTATCAAAGTAACACCCCGGTATCAAAGTACCACACTGGTATCAAAGTACCACACTAGTTCAAAGTAACATGCCGGTCTCAAAGCACCAGGCTGGTATCAAAGTACGACAATGATATCACAGTACCATGACAGTATTAGTGTACTACACTAGTATCAAAGTACTGCCGGTATCAAAGTACTACACTGGTATCAAAGTACCACACCGGCATCAAACTACCACACCAGCATCAAAGTACCACACCAGTATCAAAGTACCACACAGGTATCAAAGTACCACTCTGGTATCAAAGTACCGCACCAGTATCAAAGTACAACACAAGCATCAAAGTGCCACACCAGTATCAAAGTACCACACCGGTATCAGAATTATTATTTGAACAGTCAGGTTATACCAACAATAAACATCCAGGGAGAAACAATCTGACTGTTGTTACGAATGTCTGGAACAAAATAAGACAAAATAACTGTGTGGTAATAATTTTGATTTCTGAAATCAGTTTTTGAATTTTTTTTTCATATCCTCCTATTTTTGCTACTGGCTTAAACTCTTCTTTGTTAATAAAACGAGAAATCTAAGATGTTACAAGATGGCTTCTTGAAAAAAAAAAGTATATTTCAACCTATACTAGCAGTCATCTGATGAAACGTAACTTTTAGCTGGAACGTGAAAACTTGACACTTTTTTTAACGAATTACCTGATCGCACACAAACTTACCTGATCACACACAAACTTCTATGTTGTTTTATTCAAAGTAATGGCTTTTTATTTGTACAGGAACGGTGTGACAATCTGATTTGTGATTGTCGGAGTTTAGGTGACAAGAGTTAGTTGTATTTGTTATCTGTAAATCTAACAAGTTGTGATTTAAATGCCAGGATAGAGATTTACCTTTCTGTGTTAACAGCAAGAGAGACAACTCTACGCGTGTTGCTCACCCCGGTTGTTTGCGCGACAGCTGCACGCAGTATAGTCCAGTAACCAGACTTTCTCCCCCAACAATCACCAGATTTGCTCTCCCAACAGACACAAAACTTTCTCATTCATCAGTCACCAGACTTTCTCCCTCAACAGTCACCAGACTTTCTCCCTCAACAGTCACCAGAATTTCTCCCTCAACAGTCACCTGACTTTCTCCCTCAACAGTCACCAGAATTTCTCCCTCAACAGTCACCAGAATTTCTCCCTCAACAGTCACCAGAATTTCTCCCTCAACAGTCACCTGACTTTCTCCCTCAACAGTCACCAGACTTTCATGCCTACCAGTCACAGCACTTTATCCTCCACCAGTATCAAAGTACTGCCGGTATCAAAGTACTACACTGGTATCAAAGTACCACACCGGCATCAAACTACCACACCAGCATCAAAGTACCACACCAGTATCAAAGTACCACACAGGTATCAAAGTACCACTCTGGTATCAAAGTACCGCACCAGTATCAAAGTACAACACAAGCATCAAAGTGCCACACCAGTATCAAAGTACCACACCGGTATCAGAATTATTATTTGAACAGTCAGGTTATACCAACAATAAACATCCAGGGAGAAACAATCTGACTGTTGTTACGAATGTCTGGAACAAAATAAGACAAAATAACTGTGTGGTAATAATTTTGATTTCTGAAATCAGTTTTTGAATTTTTTTTTCATATCCTCCTATTTTTGCTACTGGCTTAAACTCTTCTTTGTTAATAAAACGAGAAATCTAAGATGTTACAAGATGGCTTCTTGAAAAAAAAAAGTATATTTCAACCTATACTAGCAGTCATCTGATGAAACGTAACTTTTAGCTGGAACGTGAAAACTTGACACTTTTTTTAACGAATTACCTGATCGCACACAAACTTACCTGATCACACACAAACTTCTATGTTGTTTTATTCAAAGTAATGGCTTTTTATTTGTACAGGAACGGTGTGACAATCTGATTTGTGATTGTCGGAGTTTAGGTGACAAGAGTTAGTTGTATTTGTTATCTGTAAATCTAACAAGTTGTGATTTAAATGCCAGGAGAGAGATTTACCTTTCTGTGTTAACAGCAAGAGAGACAACTCTACGCGTGTTGCTCACCCCGGTTGTTTGCGCGACAGCTGCACGCAGTATAGTCCAGTAACCAGACTTTCTCCCCCAACAATCACCAGATTTGCTCTCCCAACAGACACAAAACTTTCTCATTCATCAGTCACCAGACTTTCTCCCTCAACAGTCACCAGACTTTCTCCCTCAACAGTCACCAGAATTTCTCCCTCAACAGTCACCTGACTTTCTCCCTCAACAGTCACCAGAATTTCTCCCTCAACAGTCACCAGAATTTCTCCCTCAACAGTCACCAGAATTTCTCCCTCAACAGTCACCTGACTTTCTCCCTCAACAGTCACCAGACTTTCATGCCTACCAGTCACAGCACTTTATCCTCCACCAGTCACTAGACTTTATCACCCAGCAGTCATCTGACATTCTCTCCCAAAAGTCACAATACTCTCTCTAACCCAGCAGTCACAAGACTTCCTCACCCACCGGTAACCAGACATTTTCACCCACCAGCCACCAGACTTTTTCTCCTACCACTCGCCAGATTATCTAACCCACAAGTAATTAGACTTTCTCACTCACCAATCACCTTAATTTCTCTGCCACACGCAACAGTCAGCACATTTTTTCAGGAAGCAGTCAACAGAATTCCTCTCTCATCAGTCGCTGGACATTGTCACCATCCAGTCACCAGACATTCTCACCCATCAATCAGGAAACATACCAGCTCACGTGTCGTCAGACATTCCCGCCAACCAGTCACCAGATTTTCTAGCCAAAACATTCACAAAAAGTTCTCGTCCATCAGTTACCAGACTTTCTAACTCACCACTCAGCGAACTTTATCCCCCTCCAATAACAAGACTTTCTCTTCCTGCAGTAACCATACTTTCTCTCCCTCCAATAACAAGACCTTCTCTTCCTGCAGTAACCATACTTTCTCTCCCTCCAATAACAAGACCTTCTCTTCCTGCAGTAACCATACTTTCTCTCCCTCCAATAACAAGACCTTCTCTTCCTGCAGTAACCATACTTTCTCTCCCTCCAATAACAAGACCTTCTCTTCCTGCAGTAACCATACTTTCTCTCCCTCCAATAACAAGACTTTCTCTTCCTGCAGTAACCATACTTTCTCTCCCTCCAATAACAAGACTTTCTCTTCCTGCAGTAACCATACTTTCTCTCCCTCCAATAACAAGACGTTCTCTTCCTGCAGTAACCATACTTTCTCTCCCTCCAAGAAGCAGACTTTTTCTCCATCCAATAACCAGAACTTATTTAAAAATACTCATCAGACTTTCTCTCCCACTAGACACAAATCTTTCTTTCCCACCAGACACAAGACTTTCAACAGACTGACTCCCCCACCAGTAACCAGACTTTATCACCCAAGAGTCACCACACTTTCTTCCCCACCAGTCTCTAGACTTTCTCACACATCAGTAATCAGATTTTCTTCCCCACCAGTAGCCATTCTGTCTCCCCAAACAGTCACTAGGTTTTCTCACCCAACAATCACCAGACTTTCTCATCCACCTCAACCACCAGTCAACAGATTTAGTCCGCACCAGTAAATAGAATTTCTCACTCACAAGTCACCAGACGTTCTCATCAAGCAGTTACTAGACTTTCTCCTCCACCAGTCACCAGATATTCTCCCAAATAAGTCAGCATACTTTCTCCTCCACCAGTCCAAAGAGTTTGTCTCCCACCAGTAATCAAACTTTATCTCCCACCAGTCACCAGTCTTTCCCAGCCACCTGTCACCAGGCATTCTCCGCACACCAGTCACAAGTCTTTCTCTAAAACCAGTCACCAGACTTTCTCCGCACACCAGTCACCATATTTTGTCTGATACCAGTCACCAGACTTTCTCCCCAGCTAGTCACAAGACTTTCTTCCTCACAACTCACAAGATTTTCTTCCCCACCAGTCAGCAGACATTCTCCGCCACCAGTCATAGGTCTTTCTCTAATACCAGTCATCAGAATTTCTCCCCCAACAATCAACAAACCTTGGTCAACTACCAATCACCAGACTTTTTCACTAACCGTTCAACAGACTATGCTCCCGCACCAGTCAACAGATATTCTCCCCCACCAATCACCAGACTTTCTCCTCCACCAGTCACCAGACTTCTCCTAACCAGTCACCAGACTTTATCCTCCACCAATCACCAGGTTTACTCCTCCATCAGTCAACAGACTTTCTCCTCCACCAGTCACCATACTTTCTAGTCCAGCAGTCAATAGACGTTCTCCACCATCAGTCACCAGACTTTCTCCTCCACCATTCACCACACTTTCTCCTCCACAAGTCACCAGAGGTTTTCCTCCACCAATCACAAGACTTTCTCCTCCACCATTTACCAGACTTTCTCCCCCACCAGTCATAAGACTTTCTCCTAAACCAGTCACCAGACTTTTTCCCCCACCAGTCACCGGCTTTTCCACCCCACCAGTCACCAGACTTTCTCCCCCACCAGTCACCAGATTCTCTCCCCCACCAGTCACCAGAATTTCTCCCCCACAAGTCTCCAGAATTTCTCCTCCACCAGTCACCAGATTTTCTCCCCCACAAGTCACCAGAATTTATCCTCCAGCAGTCACCAGATTTTCTCCCCCACCAGTCACCAGAATTTCCTCCCCCACCAGTCACCAGACGTTCTCCTCCACCAGTCACCAGACTTTTTTCCCCACCAGTCACCAGAATTTCTCCTCCAAATGTCACCAGACTTTCTCCCCCACCAGTCACCAGACTTTCTCGCCCAACAGTCACCAGACGTTCTCCTCCACCAGTCAGCAGAATTTCTCCTCCACCAGTCACCAGATACTGTCCCCTCAAGTCACCAGACTTTCTCCCCCACCGGTCACCAGACGTTCTCGCCCACCAGTCACCAGACGTTCTCCTCCACCAGTCAGCAGAATTTCTCCTACACCAGTCACCAGACTTTCTCCCATACCAATCACTAGACTTTCTCATACACCAGTCACCAGACTTTCCCCCATACCAATCACCAGACTTTCTCCACCAGCAGTCACCAGACTTTCTCCCCGACCAGTCACCAGACTTTAAATAATTTAGTTCACTCCTACCAATTTAAAACGTAATTTATTAAAAAGGAATGTATTATTTCATTATTACTTTTATAAATCATTTTATTTATGTGCATCTTTTGGTGTTGGTTTAACCGCTATTATTTATCGCATATCTTTTGTTAGCTGTGGTTTGTGTTATTGCATTTCATCATCGAGTAATTTTCTGATTTGCTTCTTCACTCTTTCTTCATTTTTAATATCCCTCAGAAGTCTTTCCTTTCTGGTAAAACGAAATTGTTTGACAACTAAACAATATACGAGTAAATAACGTAAACAGATTGATACAAATAAATATCATATTTTCTAATACATTTATATATATCCATGTACATATATATAGATGTATATATATCTATTTCTCATCTAAATTGTAATATATTTATTCTAAACATTTTGTACCATATATATATATATTCATTCATTCACTCATTTGCATTTCCCTTGCGGAACTTTGCCTCCCTAGCAGCACTCCTGTAGGCCTCTCGGTTGTGAGCAAGATGGCCTGCTGCTGATGCATCCATTTGCAGATCATCAATGATGTCTTGCAGCCATCTTCGCCTTGGTCTTCCTCTCTTTCTTTTTCCCATTATGTACCCTTCCAAGACGGTCTTCTCTAGATTATCACGACGTTTAATTTGTCCAAAATATTTAAGTTTTCTCTCTTTTATCCTCTTTACTAGTCAGCCTTCTTCAGTATAAATTCTTGTAGCATGGATACATTTGTTCTTTTTTTGTGTCCACGATGTTTGAATAACTCTTCTGTAGCATTTACATTCAAAGGCATTTATGTGTTTATCAGCTGTTTTGTTTAGTGTCAATGTCTCACAGGCATATGTTGCGATGAGAAAGATCCATGCCCTAAAAATCTTATTTTTGTAGTTCTGTCTGTTCCTCTCCACATATTCTTTTGTTGTTTTACTTTCTGAAGAGATGTCCTCATTTTAATTTTCCTCGTTGTATCTCCATTATTAGTTAGCAGTGATCCAAGATATTCAAAACTCTCCACTTCTTCCAGTTTTTCCTCATAAATATCTGAGCTGCTTTGTTTGTTTTGTCAGTTGTCATCAATTTAGTTTTCTTCGCATTAAGATATAGGTTTTGCTCTTCGCTGTTCTTACGGACTGACATAAATAGTTTTTCCATTCCTTTTTGTGTTGTGGACAGTAATACTGTGTCATCAGCATATGTAATCTCTGGTATTTCATAACTTCCAATTGTTCTGGCATCGTAATATTATTTGTCTACATCTTCTCTAACATTACTCATTATATTTTCAGTATACAAGTTAAATAAGTAAGGCGACAATATGCACCCCTGACGGACCACTTGTTTTATGTCAAACCAAGTTGTTGTTTCACCAATTATTCTTACTGCTGCTTGTTGGTCTAGATACAGCAGTGATGTCTTGCAGCCATCTTCGCCTTGGTCTTCCTCTCTTTCTTTTTCCCATTATGTACCCTTCCAAGACGGTCTTCTCTAGATTATCACGACGTTTAATTTGTCCAAAATATTTAAGTTTTCTCTCTTTTATCCTCTTTACTAGTCAGCCTTCTTCAGTATAAATTCTTGTAGCATGGATACATTTGTTCTTTTTTTGTGTCCACGATGTTTGAATAACTCTTCTGTAGCATTTACATTCAAAGGCATTTATGTGTTTATCAGCTGTTTTGTTTAGTGTCAATGTCTCACAGGCATATGTTGCGATGAGAAAGATCCATGCCCTAAAAATCTTATTTTTGTAGTTCTGTCTGTTCCTCTCCACATATTCTTTTGTTGTTTTACTTTCTGAAGAGATGTCCTCATTTTAATTTTCCTCGTTGTATCTCCATTATTAGTTAGCAGTGATCCAAGATATTCAAAACTCTCCACTTCTTCCAGTTTTTCCTCATAAATATCTGAGCTGCTTTGTTTGTTTTGTCAGTTGTCATCAATTTAGTTTTCTTCGCATTAAGATATAGGTTTTGCTCTTCGCTGTTCTTACGGACTGACATAAATAGTTTTTCCATTCCTTTTTGTGTTGTGGACAGTAATACTGTGTCATCAGCATATGTAATCTCTGGTATTTCATAACTTCCAATTGTTCTGGCATCGTAATATTATTTGTCTACATCTTCTCTAACATTACTCATTATATTTTCAGTATACAAGTTAAATAAGTAAGGCGACAATATGCACCCCTGACGGACCACTTGTTTTATGTCAAACCAAGTTGTTGTTTCACCAATTATTCTTACTGCTGCTTGTTGGTCTAGATACAGCAGTGATGCTAATTCTATAAAATGTATTGGAAATCCCATTTTTTCCCAAAGTTTCTGGTGTTGTACACAGTCAAATGCCATTGAGTAGTCTATGAAGGATAAATATAAATTCACAGTGAACTCTGTATTTCTCTATTATTAATCTTATATTGAATATATGATCTCTTGATCCTCTTCCTTGCCTGAAACCAGATTGGACATCATTGACTTCTTCTATTTTCTTATGAAGTTTATACATTACGATTTTTAACAGAATTTTACTGGCATGACTAATCAGTGCAACAATATATGTGCATTATATATTGCATAAAAACAAGTACAGCTGTGACTTGAAATCACAAGAAATGTTAGGAGACGCATGCAGGAAGTTGGAGACCCACATGCCACGTTTGAAAATTGAGCTGCACGGTTTTGTAGCAAATCGAAAGAGTGGATCTCTAATCCATTAACTGACGTACGTACATTGCATAATTTTCAAAATTTATAAAACTTTTCTTTCTGTACTTCACACAAAATTCTTTCAAATCGACTCAAAACATGCTGCAAACTAGTATTGGAAAAAGATGCCACGTCTCAATAACGATTAACAACATGGCGCATGGAATGTTTAGAGGTTTATCTGTGGATTGGTACGTTGACACCAGATCGTAGGTAGTGTCACTGACTGACCAGCTACTCCACGAGTGACCATAAACAGGTAAGACAGGGCCTCACTAATGGTCAGGTAAGACAAGACCTCACTAATGGTCAGATAAGACAAGACCTCACTAATGGTCAGATAAGACAAGACCTCACTAATGGTCAGATAAGACAAGACCTCACTAATGGTCAGATAAGACAAGACCTCACTAATGGTCAGATAAGACAAGACCTCACTAATGGTCAGATAAGACAAGACCTCACTAATGGTCAGATAAGACAAGACCTCACTAATGGTCAGGTAAGACAAGACCTCACTAATGGTCAGATAAGACAAGACCTCACTAATGGTGAGGTAAGACAAGACCTCACTAATGGTCAGGTAAGACAAGACCTCACTAATGGTCAGGTAAGACAAGACCTCACTAATGGTCAGGTAAGACAAGACCTCACTAATGGTCAGATAAGACAAGACCTCACTAATGGTCAGATAAGACAAGACCTCACTAATGGTCAGATAAGACAAGACCTCACTAATGGTCAGATAAGACAAGACCTCACTAATGAACAGATAAGACAAGACCTCACTAATGGTCAGGTAAGACAGCGACTCATTAGTAGTCAGATAATACAAGACCTCATTAATGGTCAAGTAAGACAAGACCTCACTAATGGACAGATAACACAAGACCTCACTAATAATCAGATAAGATAAGACCTCACTAATGGTAAGGAAAGACAAAAACTCACTAATGGTCATGTAAGATAAGACCTCATTAATGGTCAGGTAAGACAGCGCCTCACTAATGGTCAGAAAAGACAAGACCTCACTAATGGACAGATAAGGCAAGACCTCACTAATGGTCAGGTAAGACAAGAATGCACTAATGGTAAGGTAAGAGAAGACCTCGCTAATGGTCAGAAAAAAACAAGACTTCACTAATGGTCAGATAAGACAAGTCCTCACTAATGGTCAGATAAGACATGACCTCACTAATGGTCAGATAAGACAACACCTCAGGAATGGACAGATAAGACAAGACTTCACTAATGGTCAGATAAGACAAGACTGCACTAATGGTCAGATAAGACAAGACCTCACTAATGGCAAGGTAAGACAAGAACTCACTAATGGTCAGGTCAGACAAGACCTCACTAATGGTAAGGTATGACAAGACCTCACTAATGATCAGATAAGACAAGAACTCACTAATGGTCAGGTAAGACAAGACTTCACTAATCGTAAGGTAAAACAAGAACTCACTAATGGTCAGGTAAGACAAGACCTCACTAATTTTAAGGTAACGCATGAATTCACTAATGGACAGATAAGACAATACCTCACTAATGGTCAGATAAGGTAAGACCTCACTAATGGACAGATAAGATAAGATCTCAGTAATGTTCGGGCAAGACAGCGCCTCACTATTGGTCAGGTAAAACAAGACCTCACTAATGGTAAGGTAAGACAAGAACTCACTAATGATCAGGTAAGACAAGATCTCACTAATGGTCATGAAACTACTGGTGACAAAACTAACAAATTCAAAATAACAACATGGAATGTTAAACTTTATTCTAGGCTGGAACATTAGAAAATGTAAAGAGGGAAATGGAAAGGATGAAGATTAACATATTAAGAATGAATGAAGTTAGATGGACAGGTGAGGGAAGATAAACACTGATAAATATACATTAATATATTCAGGAAGTGAGAAACATGAACGAGGAGTAGGAATAATATTCGACGAACAAACAGCAAGGACAATTGTAGGATATTTGAACATCTCCGACCGAGTCCTGCTAGCCCAACCGAAAGGACGACCAATAAACATAAATATTATACAAGCGTACGCTCCAACATCTGAAAGCTCTGAAGAAGATATACAGCTATTTTATAATGACATAGAGACAGCCCTGAAACACACAAAGTCACATGAAGTTACTATAGTCATGGGGGATTTTAATGCCAAAGTTGGTAAAGCAAGAACTTCAGACATCGTTGGTGACTATGGACTGGAGTAGAGGAATGACAGAGGTAGTAAATTAATTGAAAGGGCAAGAATACACTGTATGGTTGTAGGAAACACAAGATTTAAACAACGTTCCCGAAGACTGGCAACGTATTGCAGCTCAGACAAAAAGACTTTTAACCATTTAATCAAACAACGTTTCCGGAATGCATTACTGACAACAAAAACCATTCCAGGAGCCGACTGCAACAGTGACCATGACCCACTCTGTGGAAAAATTTCAATAAAGCTAAAGAAAGCATGCAGAAAAGTGAGAAACATCAAACTGAAAACAGAACTCATTAAAAATGACCAAGAACTACGAGAACAAAGCAAAGCTATTATAACACATAGATGCAATGCAATAGAAAAGATAAATGGTATAGATGAACAATGGGCAATGATAAGATATTCTGTCCACCAAACTGTGACTGGGATTATATATTATGTAAATTATGGCACTAGACAGTCTGAAGGCATGAACAAAGTGAGATCACTAGGCAGTCTGAAGGCATGACAATTTCAGGGATTTGGGCAATCTGAAGTGATGAACAAAGTCAGACCACTGGACAGTCTGAAGGCAATGACAATATAGGGTATTGTGTATTCTGAAGTGATGAACAAAGTCAGGGCAACAAAATAGACATGGAAACTGAAGTGAGCTGATTAACTGGTTGCTTGCCCTAATAACAACGATGTGCAGGTATTTCTACAAAATTAATTTTTTGGAACAGATGACGAATTAGTTCTTTGAAATAAGTGATTTTTTCTATCATTTATTTTCTTCCTGATTATTTTCTTTCATTTTATCACTTGGAGAAGCTTCACATAACATGTTTCATTAAGTACCACACCAGTATCAAAGTACCACACTTGTATCACAGTACCACACAAGTATCAAAGTACCACACAAGAATCAAAGTACCACACCAGTATCAAAGTACCACACAAGAATCAAAGTACCACACCAGTATCAAAGTACCACACAAGAATCAAAGTACCACACCAGTATCAAAGTACCACACAAGAATCAAAGTACCACACCAGTATCAAAGTACCACACAAGAATCAAAGTACCACACCAGTATCAAAGTACCACACCAGTATCAAAGTACCACCCCAGTATCAAAGTACCACACCAGTATCAAAGTAACACACAAGAATCAAAGTACCACACCAGTATCAAAGTACCACACAAGAATCAAAGTACCACACCAGTATCAAAGTACCACACAAGAATCAAAGTACCATACCAGTATTAAAGTACCACACAAGAATCAAAGTACCACACCAGTATCAAAGTACCACACAAGAATCAAAGTACCACACCAGTATCAAAGTACCACACAAGAATCAAAGTACCACACCAGTATCAAAGTACCACACAAGTATCAAAGTACCACATCAGTATCAAAGTACCAATCCTGTATCAGAATTATTATTTGAACAGTCAGGTTATACCAACAATAAACATCCTGGGGGCAACAATCTGACTGTTGTTACGAATGTCTGGAACAAAATAAGACAAAATAATTGCGTGGTAATAATTTTGAATTCTCAAGTCAGTTTTTGGATTTATTTTTTCACATCCTCCTATTTTTTTCTACTGGCTTCAACTCTTCTTTGTTAATAAAAAGAGAAATCTAAGTTGTTACGAGATGGCTTGCTGAAGAAAAGTCAAAGTATATTTCGACCTATACTAGCAGTCATCTGATGAAACTTAACGTTTAGCTGGAACGTGAAAAGTTGACAGTTTTTTTAACGACTTAACTGATTAGACACAAACTTGTATGTTGTTTTATTCAAAGTAATGGCTTTTTATTTGTACAAGCAGTATGTGGTAATCTGATTTGCGATCGTCGGAGTTTAGTTGACAAGAGTTAGTTGTATTTGTTATCTGTAAATCTAACAAGTCGTGATTTAAATGCCAGGGGAGAGATTTACCTTTCTCTGTTAACAGCAAGAGAGACAATACTTGGCGTATTGCTCTCCCCGGTTGTTTGAGTGACAACTGCACGTAGTACAGACCCAGTAACCAGACTTTCTCCCCCTCCAGTAAAAAGATTTTTTCTCCCAACAATCACCAGATTTGTTCTCCCGCCAGACACAAAACTTTCTCCTCCACCAGTAACAAGACATTCTCCCTCAACAGGCACAAGATTTTCTCCCCTAACAGTCACAAGACTTTCTCACCCACCTGTCACTAGACTTTCTCACCCACCTGTCACTAGACTTTCTCACCCACCAGACACAGGACTTTATTATCCACCAGTCAACAGATTTTCTCATCCACCAGTCACAGAACTTTATCCTCCACCAGTCACAGGACTTTCTTACCCACCAGTCACAGAACTTTATTCTTCACCAGTCAACAGAGTTTCGTAAACAACAGTCAGCAGACATTCTCATCAAGCAGTCAGAAGAATTTTCACCTACCAGTCAGCAGACTTTCTTACTCACCAAACAAAAGATTTACTCACCCACCTGTCACTAAATATTCTCACCCACCGGTAACCAGACTTTTTCACCCACCAGTCAGCAGACTTTCTCACCCAACAGTCACTAAACATCCTCACCCAACAGTCACTAAACATCCTCACCCAACAGTCACTAAACATCCTCACCCAACAGTCACTAAATATCCTCACCCACCAGTAACCAGATTTCTCACGTAACCAGACTTTTTCACCCACCAGTCACTAAATATTCTCACCCACCGGTAACCAGACTTTTTCACCCACCAGTCAGCAGACTTTCTCACCCACCAATCAGCAGACTTTCTCACCCACCAGTCAGCAGACTTTCTCACCCACCAATCAGCAGACTTTCTCACCCATCAGTCAGCAGACTTTCTCACCCACCAATCAGCAGACTTACTCATCCATCAGTCAGCAGACTTTCTCACCCACCAATCAGCAGACTTTCTCACCCACCAGTCAGCAGACTTTCTCACCCACCAATCAGCAGACTTTCTCACCCATCAGTCAGCAGACTTTCTCACCCACCAATCAGCAGACTTTCTCACCCACCAATCAGCAGACTTTCTCACCCACCAATCAGCAGACTTACTCATCCATCAGTCAGCATATTTTCTCACCTACCAGCAGCAGAATTTCTCACCTACCAGTCACTAAACATCCTCACCCACCGGTAAGCAGACTTTCTCACCCATCAGTCAGCATATTTTCTCACCCACCAGCAGCAGAATTTCTCACCTACCAGTCACTAAACATCCTCACCCACCGGTAACCAGACTTTTTCACCCACTGGTCACCAGATTTTCTCCCCCACCGGTAACAAGAATTTTTCACCTACCAGTCAACAGACTTTCTAACCCACCAGTCTATAGGCCTTCTAACCCACCAGTAATTAGACTTTCTCACTCACCAATCACCAGAATTTCTCTACCACACGTTTCCAGACTTTCTCTACCACCAGTCACCAGACTTTCTCTCCCACTAATCACCATACTTTCTCCTCCCCCAGTCACCAGACTTTCTCACGAAGTACGTTGTCACCAGATCTCAGGTAGTGTCACTGACTGACCGGCTACTCCACGAGTGACCATACCCAGGTAGGAGAGGGCCTCACTAATGGTCAAGTAAGACATGACCTCACTAATGTTCAGGTAAGACAAGACCTCACTAATAGTCAGATAAGACAAGACCTCACTAATTGTCATGTAAGACAGCGCCTCACTAATGGTCAGGTAAGACAAGACATCACTAATGCTCAGGTAAGACAAGAACTCACTAATGCTCAGGTAAGACAAGACCTCACTAATGGTCAGGTAAGACAAGACCTCACTAATGGTCAGGTAAGACAAGACCTCACTAATGGTCAGGTAAGACAAGACCTCACTAATGGTCAGGTAAGACAAGACCTCACTAATGGTCATCAAGGTGATAGTGTCAGGGCATTGGGTAATCTGAAGTGATGAACAAAGTTAGGGCAACAAAATAGCATTGGAAACTGAAGTGAGCTGATTAAGTGGTTGCTTGCCCTAATAACAACAATGTGCAGGTATTTCTACAAAATTAATTTTTTGGAACTGATGACGAATTAGTTCTTTGAAATAAATCAATGTTTCTATCATTTACTTTCTTCCTGATTATTTTCTTCGAATTTTTTTCACTTGGAGAAACTTCACATAACAATTTTCATTAAGTACCACACTAGTGTCAAAGTACCACACCAGTATCAAAGTACCATACCGGTATCAAAGTACCACACTGGTATCAAAGAACCACACAGCTATCAAAGAACCACTCTGGTATCAAAGTACCACACCAGTATCAAAGTACTACACCGGTATCAAAGTAACACACCAGTACCAAAGTACCACACCAGTATCAAAGTACTACTCCAGAGAGAAACAATCTGACTGTTGTTACGAATGTCTGGAACAAAATAAGACAAAATAATTGCGTGGTAATAACTTTGATTTCTGAAGTCAGTTTTTGGATTCTTTTTTTTTTCACATCCTCCTATTTTTAATACAGGCTTAAACTCTTCTTTGTTAATAAAACGATAAATGTAAGATGTTACAGGATGACTTCCTGAAAAAAGTCAAAGTATATTTCAACCTATTCTAGCAGTCATCTGACGAAAGTAAACTTTTAGCTGAAACGTGGAAACTTGACACTTTTTTTACGACTTACCTGATCACACACAAACTTGTATGTTGTTTTATTCAAAGTAATGGCTTTTTATTTGTACAGGCAGTATGTAACAATCTGATGTGCGATCGTCGGAGTTTAGGTGACAAGAGTTAGTTGTAATTGTTATCTGTAAATCTAACAAGTTGTGATTTAAATGCCAGGGGAACGGTTCAACTCTCTGTGTTAACAGCAAGAGAGACAACTCTACGCGTGTTGCTCTCCCCGGTTGTTTGCGTGACAGCTGCACGCAGTACAGACCAGTAACCAGACTTTCTCCGCCTCCAGTAACCAGACTTTCTCCGCCTCCAGTAACCAGACTTTCTCCGCCTCCAGTAAAAAGATTTTCTCTCCCACCAGTCACAGGACTTTATCCTCCACCAGTCCCCAGACTTTCACCTCTACTTTCTTTTTCTTCGTTCGCTTCTACCACCAAGACCGCCCACGTTCCAATTGAATTACGCCTGTGGTCTAAGTTAAGTCCTGTGGTCCTCCGTGTGGTCCACTAAAGGACCACACGAGATCCCCGAGAGGACCAAATGGGTTTCAGAGTATCGCAGGGCTTGAGCCTGTATTCTTGGTGTGTCCCAGAAGCGGGATTGCGTGACACCGTGGTTTTCGTTGCACCAGTTTAGTCTAGAAGTGGACTTTCTCACCGGAAAACCTCGACGTGTTCTAGACTGCCCGGTCCAGTGTCTCCGACTTCAGCATTTTGTCTTCGTGGCCGCTACCCTTCCTAGTTGTGACCAGGATGGAGCTTTTGTCCAGGTGGATGAATACTCGACACTAGTGACTTCCGCCCCTGGGTTGAGCGGTTTAGGCATATTATCCCAGTATGGGCGTGTTTGAGACGTGACCGACATCTAGAGCAGAGGTGCCGTGGCGTTCGAAGCCTTCACGTTTCACCCCTGGTGTGAGCCAGTTTAGGCAAAATTCACCAGTATGGGTGTATATATGGCTTGACCGACCTCTAGAGCGGAGGTGGCATGACATGCCTAGCCAGCAAGTTCCACCCCTGGTATGTGCCGGTTTAGGCATATTTCACCAGTGTAGGTGTATTTCGGATGTGGCTGGCCTCTAGAGCAGATGTGCTGTTGTATGTGTAGCTCTCGCAGCGATACTACTCGACATACCGATTAAACTTCACTTTATCCTTTTCCTTCACCTTTTCACATCGACGTCACACAACAACCCTGATTGCTTTTCCGCATTTTCTTCCTTGGCCGGGAGGAGCTTCACTCCACTCGCGCCATCTGAAAGGTCTCGCAAGCAGTGTCCTAACCTCTCTATTAAGCCAGTTCAAGCATTACACTCGATATGAGTACACTTAGGACGTGGCCGACCTCCAGACCAGAGGTGCTGTGATTTGACTGTTTACTTCGCTTTATCCTTTCTACCACTTTTTCTGCGCGGCAACCCCATTTGCACCTTTCTTCTTTGGCCGGGAGGAGCACCGTTCCACACACGGCAGCTGAAGAATCTCGCCAGTATCGGTCACCTCCACCATTCACCAGACTTTCACCTCCACCAGTCACCAGACTTTCACCTCCACCAGTAACCAGATTTTCACCTCCACCAATCACCAGACTTTCTCCTCAACAAGCCACCAGACATTCACCTCCACCAGTCACCAGACTTTCACCTCCACCAATCACCAGACTTTCTCCCCCACCAGTCACCAGACTTTCACATCCACCAATCACCAGACTTTCACTTCCACCAATCACCAGACTTTCTCCCCCACCAGTCACCAGACTTTCACATCCACCAGTCACCAGACTTTCACCTCCACCAATCACCAGACTTTCACCTACACCAGTCACCAGACTTTCACCTATACCAATCACCACATTTCTCCCTCACCAGTCACCAGACTTTCACATCCACCAATCACCAGACGTTCTCCTCCATCAGTCACCAGACTTTCACCTCCACCAATCACCACATTTCTTCCTCACCAGTCACCAGACATTCACATCCATCAATCACCACATTTATACCTCACCAGTCACCAGACTTTCACATCTACCAATCAGCACATTTCTCCCCCACCGGACACCACTTTCACATCCACCAATCACCAGACTTTCACCTCCACCAGTCACAAGACTTTCACCTCAACCAATCACCACATTTCTCCCTCACCAGTCACCAGACTTTCACCTCAACCAATCACCACATTTCTCCCTCACCAGTCACCAGACTTTCACCTCCACCAGTGGAGATCCCCGAGAGGACCACATGGGGTTCAGAGTATCGCAGGGCTTGAGCCTGTATTCTTGGTGGGTCCCAGAAGCGGATTGCGTGACACCGTGGTTTTCGTTGCACCAGTTTAGTCTAGAGGTGGACTTTCTCACCGGAAGACCTGACGTATTTTGAGATACCCGTGTATCATCGCCGGGTGAGAGGTCCTTTCCCATTTAGTCCAGTGTTGGACTTTCTGACCAGAAAAACTCAGCAGGATTAGGATATGCATACATCCCCGCTGGGTGGGAGGTGTTTGCCTATCTAGACTGCCCTGGTCTAGTGTCTCCGACTTCAGCATTTTGCGGTCGTGGCCGATACCCTTCCTAGTTGTGACCAGGATGGAGCTTTTGTCCAAGAGGACGAATCCTCGCCACTAGTGACTTCCACCCTTGGGCTGAGCCGGTTTAGGCATATTATCCCAGTATGGGCGTGTTTGAGACGTGACCGACCTCTAGAGCAGAGGTACTGTGACATGTGTAGCCTTCAAGATTCACCCCTGGTATGAGCCGGTTTAGGCATGTTTCACCAGTGTAGGTGTATTTCGGACGTGGCTGGCCTCTAGAGCAGAGGTGCTGTGGTATGTGTAGCTCTCGCAGCGATACTACTCGACATACCGATTAAACTTCACTTTATCCTTTTCCTTCACCTTTTCACATCGACGTCACACAACAACCCTGATTGCTTTTCCGCATTTTCTACCTTGGCCGGGAGGAGCTTCACTCCACTCGCGCCATCTGAAGGGTCTCGCCAGCAGTGTCCTAACCTCTCTATTAAGCCAGTTCTAGCATTATACTCGATATGAGTACACTTAGGACGTGGCCGACCTCCAGACCAGAGGTGCTGTGATTTGACTGTTTACTTCGCTTTATCCTTTCTACCAGCTTTTCTGCGCGGCAACCCCATTTGCACCTTTCTTCATTGGCCGGGAGGAGCACCGTTCCACGCACGGCAGCTGAAGAATCTCGCCAGTATCGGTCACCTCCACCATTCACCAGACTTTCTTCATCATCATTATCATCATCAGGTGCCGTGCCGACTGAACAAAGTCAGGTAATTGGGTAATCTGAAGTGATGAACAAAGTCAGGGCACCAAACAGACATGGAAAATGAAGTGAGCTGATTAAGTGGTTGCTTGCCCTAATAACAACGATGTGCAGGTGTTTCTACAAAATTAATTTTTTGGAACAGATGACGAATTAGTTCTTTGAAATAAGTGAATGTTTCTATCATTTCTTTCTTCCATATTATTTTCTTTCATTTTATCACTTGGAGAAGCTTCACATAACATTTTTCATTAAGTACCACACCACCAGTATCAAAGTACCACACGAGTATCATCGTACCACACCAGTATCAAAGTACCACACCAGTATCAAAGTACCACACTGGTATCAAGGTACCACATCATTATCACAGTACCACACCAGTATCAAAGTACCACACTGGTATCAAGGTACCACATCATTATCACAGTACCACACCAGTATCAAAGTACCACACTGGTATCAAGGTACCACATCATTATCACAGTACCACACCAGTATCATAGTACCACACCAGTATCAAAGTACCACACCGGTATCAAAGTACCACACTGGTATGAAAATTATTATTTGAACAGTCAGATTATACCAACAATAAACATCCAGGGAGAAACAATCTGACTGTTGTTACGAATGTCTGGAACAAAATAAGACAAAATAACTGTGTGGTAATAACTTTGATTTCTCAAGTTAGTTTTGGATTCTTTTTTTTTTAACATAATCCTATTTTTGCTACTGGCTTAAACTCTTCTTTGATAATAAAACGAGAAATCTAAGATGTAACAAGTTGGCTTCCTGAAAAAAAATCAAAGTATATTTCAACCTATACTAGCAGTCATCTGATGAAACTTACCTGATCACACACAAACTTGTATGTTGTTTTATTCAAAGTAATGGCTTTTTATTTGTACAGGCAGTATGTGGTAATCTGATGTGCGTTTGTCGGAGTTTAGGTGACAAGAGTTAGTTGTAATTGTTATCTGTAAATCTAACAAGTTGTGATTTAAATGCCAGGGGAACGGTTCAACTCTCTGTGTTAATAGCAAGAGAGACAACTCTACGAGTGTTGCTCTCCCCGGTTGTTTGCGCGACAGCTGCACGCAGTACAGACCAGTAACCAGACTTTCTCCCCCTCCAGTAACCACACTTTCTCCCCCTCCAGTAAAAAGATTTTCTCTCCCAAACAATCACCAGATTTGTTCTCCCGCCAGACACCAAACTTTCTCATTCACCAGTCCTCTATCAGTCACAAGACTTTCTCCCCTAACAGTCACCAGACTTTCTCACCTAGCAGTCATCAGACATTCTCTCTCAAAAGACAAAATACTATGTAACCCAGCAATCACAAGACTTCTAACACACCAGTCAGCATACTTTCTCACCCACAAGTCACTAGACTTCTTCAACCACTGGTAACCAGACTTGTTCACCCACCAGTAACAAGAATTTCTAACCCACCAGTAATTAGACTTTCTCACCCACAAATGACCAAAATTTCTCTGCCACACGTTACCAGACTTTCTCCTCCACCAATCAGCAGACGTTCGCACGCAGCATTCACCATATTTTCTCACGAAGCAGTCAACAGAATTCCTCTCTCATCAGTCACCGCACTTTGTCACCAACCAGTCCCCAGACTTTCTCACTCATCAATCAGGAAACATACCAGCTCACTTGTCGCCAGACATTCCCTCCCACCAGTCACCAGATTTTCTAGCCAAAACATTCACCAAACATTCTCGTCCACCAGTCCCCAGACTTTCTCACTCATCAATCAGGAAACATACCAGCTCACTTGTCGCCAGACATTCCCGCCCACCAGTCACCAGATTTTCTAGCCAAAACATTCACCAAACGTTCTCTTCCACCAGTTACCAGACTTTCTTACCCACCACTCACCGAACTTTATCCCCCTCCAATAACAAGACTTTCTCTTCCTGCAGTAACCATACTTTCTCTCCCGCCAAGAAGCAGATTTTTTCTCCATCCAATAACCAGAACTTATTTCCAAACAATCATCAGACTTTTTCTCCCACAAGACACAAGTCTTTCTCTCCCACCTGACACAAGACTTTCAACACACTGACTCCACCACCAGTAAATAGACTTTATCACCCAAAAGTCACCACAATTTCTTCCCCAACAGTCACCAGACTTTCTCAGACATCAGCAATCAGAGTTTATTCCCCACCAGTAGCCATACTGTCTCCCCAAACAGTCACTAGATTTTCTCACCCAGCAGTCAACAGACTTTCTTATCCAGAAATTATCAGACTATCTCAAACACCAGTCAACAGATTTAGTCCGCACCAGTAAATAGAATTCTCCCTCACAAGCCACCAGACGTTCTCATCGAGCAGCCACTAGACTTTCTCCACCACCAGTCACTAGACTTTCTCCACCACCAGTCACTAGACTTTCTCCACCACCAGTCACTAGACTTTCTCCACCACCAGTCACTAGACTTTCTCCGCACAACAGTCACCATACTTTGTCTCAAACCATCCACCAGACTTTATCCCCGGCCAATCACAAGACTTTCTCCCTCACAACTCACAAGTCTTTCTCCCTCAAAACCCACAAGACTTTCTCACCCACCAGTCACCAGAATTTCTAATCCACCAGTCAATAGACATTCTTCTCAATCAGTCATCAGACATTCTCCTCCATCATCATCAGACTTTCTCCTCCATCATCACCAGACTTTCTAATCCACCAGTCACCAGATTTTCTCTTCCACCAGTCATAACACTTTCTCTTCCAACAGCCACCAGACTTTCTCCCCAACTAGTCACCAAACTTTCTCCTCACCAGTCACCAGACTGTCTCCTCCACCAGTCACCAGACTTTCTCCTCCACCAGTCACCAGACTTTCTCCTCCACCAGTCACCAGACTTTCACCTCCACCAGTCACCAGACTTTCTCTCCCACCAGCCACCAGACTTTCACCTCCACCAGTCACCAGACTTTCTCTCCCACCAGTCACCAGACTTTCTCTCCCACCAGTCAACAGACTTTCTCTCCCACCAGCCACCAGACTGTAAATAATTTAGTTCGCTTCTACCAGTTTAGAACTAATTAAAAAGTAATGTATTATTTCATTATTATTTTTATAAATCATTTTATTTATGTGCATCTTTGGTGTTCTTTTTACCGCTATTATTTATCGGATATCTTTTGTTAGCTGTGGTTTGTGTTATTGCATTTCATCATCGAGTAATTTTCTGATTTGCTTCTTCACTCTTTCTTCATTTTTTTATATCCCTCAGAAGTCTTTATTTTCTGGTAAAACGAAATTGTTCGACAACTAAACAATATACGAGTAAATAACATAAACAGATTGATAAAAACAAATATCATATTTTCTTCTTTATTTATATATATATATATATATGCATGCATATATATAGTCTCGGTTGTGAGCAAATTGGCCTGCTGCTGTTGCATCCATTTGCAAATCGTCAACGATGTCTTACAGACATCTTCGTTTTGGTTTTCCTCTTTTTCTTTTTCCCATTATGTATCCTTCCAATACGGTCTTCTCTCTCTCTCTCTCTCTCTCTCTCATTTTATCTTATATCTTATATCCTTCCCGTGCCGTTAAAAGTCACATAGGGCTCGCAAAGTAGTTCGCCAATTTTTCCTGTCTTCGGCGAGTCTTTCAACCTCGTCAAAGGATTTTATGCCTGTTAATTTGGCCTCTCTTAATAATGTCCTCTTCAGAGTTTCACGCGGTCTGCCTCTTTTTCTTCGGAGTGTTGTGTTCCACTTGATAGCTTGTTTTGGGATTCTCTGATCATTTCTTCTCATCAAGTGACCAACATATGTCCATCTCCTTTTCCTGATCACCCATGAGACTGGTTGTTGTTCAGTCATCTGCCTTATCTCTGCATTGTTCTTGAATTCATTCCACTTGATGCCGAGTATTTTCCTTAGGCATGTGTTTTCAGAAGAGTCTAATTTCTTTTCAATTTCTTTAGTTGTTCTCCAGCTTTCACATGCATAAATGAGGGTGGATATTACATTTGAATTGAATAGTCTTAACTTGGTTTTTGTGCTTATAACTTCTGAACACCATATGTTCTCAAGATTCTTGAAGATTGATGCTGCTTTTGCAATTCTGATCCTAACTTATTTCTAGTGTCACCATCCTGGTATATGTAACTGCCAAGGTATGCAAATTAATTGACTTCTTCAATATCTGTCCGTTCTATGTGTATTTTTCCATTTTGATTGATGGGAATTTTCATTATTTTTGTTTTGTCCTTGTTAATTTCAAGTCCTATTTTGCTAGCCAGTGAAGACAGGCTATCTGTTTTTTCTTGCATGGAATTCACATTATTACTGATAAGAGTTATGTCATCAGCAAAATCAAGATCTTCTAGTTTAGTCCCATGTACCCAGTCAATACCTGTGTTACCTGTGCAGCATTTTTTCATTATGAAGTCTACTGTAATCCCAAAAAGTAAAGGAGACAGTATACATCCTTGTTTCACAACTGTTTCAATCTGGAAGCATTCACTCATCCCTTCTTCTGTCTTGACTGCACAAACATATCCATTGTATCAGTCCTTAATGATGTTGACAATTTTAGATGGTATTCCATATAGACATAAACTTCTCCAGAATGAATCTCTGTGTATGCTATCAAATGCCTTTTTAAAATCTATGAAGTTCAGTATTAATGGTTTCTGCTTTTCAATATGTTCTTCAAGTATTATTCTTAGTGTAAAGATCTGGTCGATACAGCTTCTCCCTTTTCGAAATCCTGCTTGTTCTTCTCTCTCTCTCTCTCTCTCTCTCTCTCTATATATATATATATATATATATATATATATATATATATATATTCATTCATTCATTCATTTCTCTCTCTCTCTATATATATATATATGTATTCATTCATTCATTTGTATGGCCCTTGCGGAACTCTGCCTCCCTAACAGCACTCCTGTAGGCCTCTCGGTTGTGAGCAAGATTGCCTGGTGCTGATGCATCCATTTGCAGATAATCAACGATGTCTTACAGCCATCCTCGCCTTGGTCTTCCTCTCTTTCTTTTTTCCCATTATGTATACTTCCAAGACAGTTTTCTTTAGATTATCATGACGTTTAATGTGTCAAAAATATTTAAGTTTTCTCTCTTTAATCCTCTTTACTAGCCAGCCTTCTTCAATATAGGTTCTTGTAGTAGGGATATACTTGTTCTTTTTTTGTGTCCATGATGTTTGAATAACTCTTCTGTAGCATTTACATTCAAAGGTATTTATGTGTTTCTCTGCTGTTTTGTTAAGTGTCCAGGTCTCACAGGTATATGTTGTGATGAGAAAGATGCATGCCTTTAAAAATCTTATTTTTGTAGTTCTGTCTGTTCCTCTCCACAAATTCTTTAGTTGTTTTTACTTTCTGAAGAGCGATAGATGTCCTCCTTTTAATTTCCCTCATTGTATCTCCGTTATTAGTTGGCAGTGATCTAAGATATTCAAAACTCTCCACTTCTTCCAGTTTTTCCTCATTGATAAATATCTGAGCTGCTTTGTTTGTTTTGTCAGTTGTCATCAATTTAGTTTTCTTCGCATTAAGATATAAGTTTTGCTCTTCGCTGTTCTTACGGACTCACATAAGTAGTTTTTCCATTCCTTTTTGTGTTGTGGACACTAATACTTAGTAATCAGCATATGTAATCTCTGGTGTTTCATAACTTCCAATTTTTCTGGCATCGTAATATTATTTGTCTACATCTTCTCTAACATTACTCATTATATTTTCAGTATACAAGTTAAATAAGTAAGGAGAAAATATGAAACCCTGTCGAAACCATTGTTTTTATGTGAAACCAAGTAGTTGTTTCACAATTTATTCTTACTGCTGCTTGATAGTCTAGATACAGCAGTGATGTTAATTCTATCAAATGTGTTGGAAATTCCATTTTTTTTCCATTATTTCCCAAAGTTTCTGGCGTTTTACACAATCCAATGCCTTTGAATAGTCTATAAAGGATAAATATAGATTCGCATTAAACTCTCTGCATTTCTGTATTATTAATCTTATATTGAATATATGATCTCTTGATCCTCTTCCGTGCCTGCTTGTTCAGATTGGACATTATTGACTTCTTCTTCTATGTTCTTACGAAGTCTATACACTATGATTTTTAACAGAATTTTACTGGCATGACTAATCAGTGCAACAATATATGTGCATTATATATTGCATAAAAACAAGTACAGCTGTGACTTGAAATCACAAGAAATGTTAGGAGACGCATGCAGGAAGTTGGAGACCCACATGCCACGTTTGAAAATTGAGCTGCAAGGTTTTGTAGCAAAACGATAGAGTAGATCTCTAATCCATTAACTGACGTACGTACATTGCATAATTTTCAAAATTTATAAAACTTTTCTTTCTGTACTTCACACAAAATTCTTTCAAATCGACGCAAAACCTGTTGCACACTAGTATTGGAAAAAGATGCCACGTCTCAATAACGATTAACAACATGGCGCATGGAATGTTTAGAGGTTTATCTGTGGATTGGTACGTTGTCACCAGATCGCAGGTAGTGTCACTGACTGACCAGCTACTCCACGAGTGACCATAAACAGGTAAGACAGGACCTCACTAATGGTCAGGTAAGACAATATATATATTATATATATATATTATATATATATATTCATTCATTCATTCATTTCTCTCTCTCTCTATATATATATATATGTATTCATTCATTCATTTGTATGGCCCTTGCGGAACTCTGCCTCCCTAACAGCACTCCTGTAGGCCTCTCGGTTGTGAGCAAGATTGCCTGGTGCTGATGCATCCATTTGCAGATAATCAACGATGTCTTACAGCCATCCTCGCCTTGGTCTTCCTCTCTTTCTTTTTTCCCATTATGTATACTTCCAAGACAGTTTTCTTTAGATTATCATGACGTTTAATGTGTCAAAAATATTTAAGTTTTCTCTCTTTAATCCTCTTTACTAGCCAGCCTTCTTCAATATAGGTTCTTGTAGTAGGGATATACTTGTTCTTTTTTTGTGTCCATGATGTTTGAATAACTCTTCTGTAGCATTTACATTCAAAGGTATTTATGTGTTTCTCTGCTGTTTTGTTAAGTGTCCAGGTCTCACAGGTATATGTTGTGATGAGAAAGATGCATGCCTTTAAAAATCTTATTTTTGTAGTTCTGTCTGTTCCTCTCCACAAATTCTTTAGTTGTTTTTACTTTCTGAAGAGCGATAGATGTCCTCCTTTTAATTTCCCTCATTGTATCTCCGTTATTAGTTGGCAGTGATCTAAGATATTCAAAACTCTCCACTTCTTCCAGTTTTTCCTCATTGATAAATATCTGAGCTGCTTTGTTTGTTTTGTCAGTTGTCATCAATTTAGTTTTCTTCGCATTAAGATATAAGTTTTGCTCTTCGCTGTTCTTACGGACTCACATAAGTAGTTTTTCCATTCCTTTTTGTGTTGTGGACACTAATACTTAGTAATCAGCATATGTAATCTCTGGTGTTTCATAACTTCCAATTTTTCTGGCATCGTAATATTATTTGTCTACATCTTCTCTAACATTACTCATTATATTTTCAGTATACAAGTTAAATAAGTAAGGAGAAAATATGAAACCCTGTCGAAACCATTGTTTTTATGTGAAACCAAGTAGTTGTTTCACAATTTATTCTTACTGCTGCTTGATAGTCTAGATACAGCAGTGATGTTAATTCTATCAAATGTGTTGGAAATTCCATTTTTTTCCATTATTTCCCAAAGTTTCTGGCGTTTTACACAATCCAATGCCTTTGAATAGTCTATAAAGGATAAATATAGATTCGCATTAAACTCTCTGCATTTCTGTATTATTAATCTTATATTGAATATATGATCTCTTGATCCTCTTCCGTGCCTGCTTGTTCAGATTGGACATTATTGACTTCTTCTTCTATGTTCTTACGAAGTCTATACACTATGATTTTTAACAGAATTTTACTGGCATGACTAATCAGTGCAACAATATATGTGCATTATATATTGCATAAAAACAAGTACAGCTGTGACTTGAAATCACAAGAAATGTTAGGAGACGCATGCAGGAAGTTGGAGACCCACATGCCACGTTTGAAAATTGAGCTGCAAGGTTTTGTAGCAAAACGATAGAGTAGATCTCTAATCCATTAACTGACGTACGTACATTGCATAATTTTCAAAATTTATAAAACTTTTCTTTCTGTACTTCACACAAAATTCTTTCAAATCGACGCAAAACCTGTTGCACACTAGTATTGGAAAAAGATGCCACGTCTCAATAACGATTAACAACATGGCGCATGGAATGTTTAGAGGTTTATCTGTGGATTGGTACGTTGTCACCAGATCGCAGGTAGTGTCACTGACTGACCAGCTACTCCACGAGTGACCATAAACAGGTAAGACAGGACCTCACTAATGGTCAGGTAAGACAAGAACTCACTAATGGTCAGATAAGACAAGACCTCACTAATGGTCAGATAAGACAAGACCTCACTAATGGTCAGATAAAACAGGGCCTCAGTAATGGTCAGATAAGATAAGACCTCACTAATGGTCAGATAAAACATTGCCTCAGTAATGGCAGGTATGACAAGACCATACTAAGGTGCCTCACAAATATTTTTGGGCAGAATAAACAAGGTTTTCGCTCTCAGATTTTATTAATGATACCATTAATCTCCAGCGGGATATTGATGAAATACTGTAACCGCAACTACTGCTACTGTTAACAGGACATGTGGGTGCTGTAAGGTTTATTTTCTTGCAAGATACGGCTACGACACCTTCGACTCGCCTCACTTAGCAATTTCTTCAGCATAATGTAGTAAGAGATAGGCAGTGGCCGGCACTTTCTTCAGCATAATGTAGTAAGAGATAGGCAGTGGCCGGCACTTTCTTCAGCATAATGTAGTAAGAGATAGGCAGTGGCCGGCACTTTCTTCAGCATAATGTAGTAAGAGATAGGCAGTGGCCGGCACTTTCTTCAGCATAATGTAGTAAGAGCTAGGCAGTGGCCGGCACTTTCTTCAGCATAATGTAGTAAGAGATAGGCAGTGGCCAGCACTTTCTTCAGCATAATGTAGTAAGAGATAGGCAGTGGCCAGCACTTTCTTCAGCATAATGTAGTAAGAGATAGGCAGTGGCCGGCACTTTCTTCAGCATAATGTAGTAAGAGCTAGGCAGTGGCCAGCACTTTCTTCAACATAATGTAGTAAGAGCTAGGCAATGGCCAGCACTTTCTTCAAAATAATGTAGTAAGAGCTAGACAGTGGCCAGTATTGTCTTCAACATAATGTAGTAAGAGGTAGACAGTGGCCAGCACTTTCTTCAAAATAATGTAGTAAGAGGTAGACAGTGGCCAGTATTGTCTTCAACATAATGTAGTAAGAGCTAGACAGTGGCCATCAGTTTCTTCAACATAATGTAGTAAGAGCTAGACAGTGGCCATCAGTTTCTTCAACATAATGTAGTAAGAGCTAGACAGTGGCCATCAGTTTCTTCAACATAATGTAGTAAGAGCTAGACAGTGGCCATCAGTTTCTTCAACATAATGTAGTAAGAGCTAGATAGTGGCCATCAGTTTCTTCAGACGTGGACTGTATTGAACATTTATTAAACATAATGGTACGCCACGTGTTTCAGCAGTAACCAGCAACCAGTAACCAGCAACCAGTAACCAGCAGCCAGTAACCAGCAGCCAATATCCAGCAACCAGTAACCAGCAACCAGTAACCAGCAACCTTAAATCAGCAACAGTTGATTGATTCGCTTCAGCTTCCATGGGAAATGGTTCCACTGGATGTCTTTCAAAGTTCGGTGAGGTCAGTGCCCACCCGACTCCAGGAATGTTCTAGAAGAAGAGGGGTCGAGCGCATTGTTATTATATATTCAGTTTTAGGTGAGGTCAGTTTTTGTGTGTGTAATGCAAGCATGTAAGCTTACTACAGTTAGTTCCGAATTATATATTAATGAAGAAGTGTTCTCTGATTAATATTATCTTTTAATTCTTCATATTGAATACTACCACCTTGCATTAATCATTAAATTGTTGCCGCTTTCTATCTGTATCGGTTTAATATGTCTGTGATTATTGTTACGAGATTGTCCCTTCTTGGTTTATGTGTTTTCCTGGATGCGATGGGAATGTGATGTCGTATAGTTTGATGATGTCTGGGTGTGATGGGAATGTGATGTCGTATAGTTTGATGATGTCTGGGTGTGATGGGAATATGATGTCGTACAGTTTGATGTTGTCTTGGTGTGATGGGAATATGATGTCGTACAGTTTGATGTTGTCTTGGTATGATGGGAATATGATGTCGTACAGTTTGATGTTGTCTTGGTGTGATGGGAATATGATGTCGTACAGTTTGATGTTGTCTTGGTGTGATGGGAATATGATGTCGTACAGTCTGATGTTGTCTTGGTGTGATGGGAATATGATGTCGTACAGTTTGATGTTGTCTTGGTGTGATGGGAATGTGATGCCGTACAGTTTGATGTTTTCCTGGGTGTGATGGGAATGTGATGGCCTACAGTTTGATGCTGTCTGTGTCTCGCCTTTTGCCTATGCCCATGACAATGGATTTCTGCATGCTGAGTTAGGCTCCGCTACCTTTACCAAACTCTGTAATATAGTCTAAGATGTGGGTTATTGATCTATCTGTTTATGGGAAAAAGATCGTGTCGTCTGCGTACACAGGCAACTTTCTCTCTCCTCAAACAGGCATGAAAGTTCCCTGGATTGTTGTGTCTTGTCTGATCTTCTCTAGAAGTGGTTCTAGAGTGAGTATGTACAGTAAAGGAGAGAGGGGGCAGCCCTGTCTTCAAAATAATGTAGTAAGAGGTAGACAGTGGCCAGTATTGTCTTCAACATAATGTAGTAAGAGCTAGACAGTGGCCATCAGTTTCTTCAACATAATGTAGTAAGAGCTAGACAGTGGCCAGCACTTTCTTCAACATAATGTAGTAAGAGCTAGACAGTGGCCAGCACTTTCTTCAACATAATGTAGTAAGAGCTAGACAGTGGCCATCAGTTTCTTCAACATAATGTAGTAAGAGCTAGACAGTGGCCATCAGTTTCTTCAGACGTGGACTGTATTGAACATTTATTGGACATAATGGTACGCCACGTGTTTCAGCAGTAACCAGCAACCAGTAACCAGCAACCAGTAACCAGCAGCCAGTAACCAGCAGCCAATATCCAGCAACCAGTAACCAGCAACCAGTAACCAGCAACCTTAAATCAGCAACAGTTGATTGATTCGCTTCAGCTTCCATGGGAAATGGTTCCACTGGATGTCTTTCAAAGTTCGGTGAGGTCAGTGCCCACCCGACTCCAGGAATGTTCTAGAAGAAGAGGGGTCGAGCGCATTGTTATTATATATTCAGTTTTAGGTGAGGTCAGTTTTTGTGTGTGTAATGCAAGCATGTAAGCTTACTACAGTTAGTTCCGAATTATATATTAATGAAGAAGTGTTCTCTGATTAATATTATCTTTTAATTCTTCATATTGAATACTACCACCTTGCATTAATCATTAAATTGTTGCCGCTTTCTATCTGTATCGGTTTAATATGTCTGTGATTATTGTTACGAGATTGTCCCTTCTTGGTTTATGTGTTTTCCTGGATGCGATGGGAATGTGATGTCGTATAGTTTGATGATGTCTGGGTGTGATGGGAATATGATGTCGTATAGTTTGATGATGTCTGGGTGTGATGGGAATATGATGTCGTACAGTTTGATGTTGTCTTGGTGTGATGGGAATATGATGTCGTACAGTTTGATGTTGTCTTGGTATGATGGGAATATGATGTCGTACAGTTTGATGTTGTCTTGGTGTGATGGGAATATGATGTCGTACAGTTTGATGTTGTCTTGGTGTGATGGGAATATGATGTCGTACAGTCTGATGTTGTCTTGGTGTGATGGGAATATGATGTCGTACAGTTTGATGTTGTCTTGGTGTGATGGGAATGTGATGCCGTACAGTTTGATGTTTTCCTGGGTGTGATGGGAATGTGATGGCCTACAGTTTGATGCTGTCTGTGTCTCGCCTTTTGCCTATGCCCATGACAATGGATTTCTGCATGCTGAGTTAGGCTCCGCTACCTTTACCAAACTCTGTAATATAGTCTAAGATGTGGGTTATTGATCTATCTGTTTATGGGAAAAAGATCGTGTCGTCTGCGTACACAGGCAACTTTCTCTCTCCTCAAACAGGCATGAAAGTTCCCTGGATTGTTGTGTCTTGTCTGATCTTCTCTAGAAGTGGTTCTAGAGTGAGTATGTACAGTAAAGGAGAGAGGGGGCAGCCCTGTCTCACTGATCTAGTTAGCCTGAAGATCTCTGTAAGTGTGTGGTTTACTAAGACTTTGCTCTCAGGGTTAGCGTAGAGAATTTGAATCCATTCTCTAAAGTAATTCCCTATTTTGAAATGGAATTGTTTTTTGTGTAAGTTAAAGTAGTCTTTCTATCACCAATTGCAACACATCATCAACAAAGTCCCTAAACATGACATCCTAATTGCTATGGGGGACTTCAACGCTAAGGTAGGGAAAGATAACACCGACGTTGAAAAAGTAACGGGAAAAGAAGGACTTGACATAGTAAGTTAGAACGGAGAAAGATTAATTGAAATATGTCTAACAGAGAGCATGGTCATTGGATGCACAATATTCCCACACAAAGAGATACATAAAACAACGTCGATGTCTCCAGATGATAGAACTAGAAACCAGATAGATTATTTTTGTATTAGAAAGCAATACAGAACATATCTCATAGATGTAAGGGCATAGAGGGGTGCAGATGTTAACAGTAATAACAACCTGTGTATAGGGAAAATAAAACTAAAACTGAAAAGCCAACACAAGAAATCAATACACAGAAAGAGAAATAGCCACAGCCTACAAGAAGGGAATACTAACAGTAATTTAAATCAGGAACAGTTGATTGATTCGCTTCAGCTTCCATGGGAAATGGTTCCACTGGATGTCTTTCAAAGTTCGGTGAGGTCAGTGCCCACCCGACTCCAGGAATGTTCTAGAAGAAGAGGGGTCGAGCGCATTGTTATTATATATTCAGTTTTAGGTGAGGTCAGTTTTTGTGTGTGTAATGCAAGCATGTAAGCTTACTACAGTTAGTTCCGAATTATATATTAATGAAGAAGTGTTCTCTGATTAATATTATCTTTTAATTCTTCATATTGAATACTACCACCTTGCATTAATCATTAAATTGTTGCCGCTTTCTATCTGTATCGGTTTAATATGTCTGTGATTATTGTTACGAGATTGTCCCTTCTTGGTTTATGTGTTTTCCTGGATGCGATGGGAATGTGATGTCGTATAGTTTGATGATGTCTGGGTGTGATGGGAATATGATGTCGTATAGTTTGATGATGTCTGGGTGTGATGGGAATATGATGTCGTACAGTTTGATGTTGTCTTGGTGTGATGGGAATATGATGTCGTACAGTTTGATGTTGTCTTGGTATGATGGGAATATGATGTCGTACAGTTTGATGTTGTCTTGGTGTGATGGGAATATGATGTCGTACAGTTTGATGTTGTCTTGGTGTGATGGGAATATGATGTCGTACAGTCTGATGTTGTCTTGGTGTGATGGGAATATGATGTCGTACAGTTTGATGTTGTCTTGGTGTGATGGGAATGTGATGCCGTACAGTTTGATGTTTTCCTGGGTGTGATGGGAATGTGATGGCCTACAGTTTGATGCTGTCTGTGTCTCGCCTTTTGCCTATGCCCATGACAATGGATTTCTGCATGCTGAGTTAGGCTCCGCTACCTTTACCAAACTCTGTAATATAGTCTAAGATGTGGGTTATTGATCTATCTGTTTATGGGAAAAAGATCGTGTCGTCTGCGTACACAGGCAACTTTCTCTCTCCTCAAACAGGCATGAAAGTTCCCTGGATTGTTGTGTCTTGTCTGATCTTCTCTAGAAGTGGTTCTAGAGTGAGTATGTACAGTAAAGGAGAGAGGGGGCAGCCCTGTCTCACTGATCTAGTTAGCCTGAAGATCTCTGTAAGTGTGTGGTTTACTAAGACTTTGCTCTCAGGGTTAGCGTAGAGAATTTGAATCCATTCTCTAAAGTAATTCCCTATTTTGAAATGGAATTGTTTTTTGTGTAAGTTAAAGTAGTCTTTCTATCACCAATTGCAACACATCATCAACAAAGTCCCTAAACATGACATCCTAATTGCTATGGGGGACTTCAACGCTAAGGTAGGGAAAGATAACACCGACGTTGAAAAAGTAACGGGAAAAGAAGGACTTGACATAGTAAGTTAGAACGGAGAAAGATTAATTGAAATATGTCTAACAGAGAGCATGGTCATTGGATGCACAATATTCCCACACAAAGAGATACATAAAACAACGTCGATGTCTCCAGATGATAGAACTAGAAACCAGATAGATTATTTTTGTATTAGAAAGCAATACAGAACATATCTCATAGATGTAAGGGCATAGAGGGGTGCAGATGTTAACAGTAATAACAACCTGTGTATAGGGAAAATAAAACTAAAACTGAAAAGCCAACACAAGAAATCAATACACAGAAAGAGAAATAGCCACAGCCTACAAGAAGGGAATACTAACAGTAATTTAAATCAGGAACTTGCCAATCATTCCACAACACCCAGTGAAGAAGATGAGATAGGTATAGATGAATTATGGAATTATTACAGCACAGCCATAATCACAGCAGCAAAAGCAAGCGCTGGACTTAAAAGACCAAATAGAAAAGCATGGAAGTACATACATGAAAGGCGAGCAGAAAAAATTAGACATGCTGAATGTAAAAACAGACCTCGGAAAAGATCTGGCGAAAACAACATATAAAGAAATGGACAAGAAAGTAAAAAGTTCAGCTGGAAAGGATAAAAGAGAATACATAGAAAATATGGCGAAAGAGGCAGAGAAAGCAGCAAAAACAGGAAACAGCAAAACTTTATATAACATACAAAAGAGGCTAACAGGTACTATTACATCAAAATAAAGACCAGTCAATAGCAAAACTGGAGCCCTATTAACATCAAGTAAAGACAAAGATGAGCTGAACACTTCCAAGAAATAATTAATCGTAAAGAATACTTAACCCAAAAGAATTCTTAAACTTTGAAACCGACTTACCAGCCCCACAACTAAATGTCAACCTAGATGAAATTCAATTGCATGAAATTGAAACAGCAGTGAATTTAATGGCTAACAACAAAGCTGCAGGTGAAGATGAAATAACACAATAAATGTTAAAAGCTATCAATAGTGACAACATGAGACAACTACAGAGAATGTTTAATAAGATTTGGAAAGAAGAAAAGGTCCCTTCTAAATGGAAAAAGGAATCATTGTTAAAATACCAACAAAAAAAAAGGCAACCTTAGTGACTCTAACAATTGGAGAGGAGTAACCTTAATATCAGTTGTGTCAAAAGTATTTTGCAAGGTCATTTTGAATAGACTTAAAGATATAGTGCATACAGCAATGAGAGAAGAACAAGCAGGATTTCGAAAAGGGAGAAGCTGTCTCGACCAGATCTTTACTCTAAGAATAATACTTGAAGAACATATTGAAAAGCTGAAACCACTAATACTGACATTCTTAGACTATAAAAAGGCATTTGATAGCATACACAGAGATTCATTCTGGAGAATTTTAAGTCTATATGGAATACCATCTAAAATTGTCAACATCATTAAGGACCTCTACAGTGGATATGTTTGAGCAGTCAAGACAGAAGAAGGGATGAGTTAATAGTTCCAGATTGAAACAGGTGTGAAACAATGATGTATACTATATCTTTGCTTTTTGGAATTATAATAGACTTCTTAATGAAGATATGCTGCACATATAACACAGGTATTGACTGGGTACATGGGACCAAACTAGAAGATCTTGATTTTGCAGATGACATAACTCTTATCAGCAACAATGTGAATTCTATGCAAGAAAAAAACAGATAGCCTGTCTTCACTGGCTAGCAAAATAGGACTTGAAATTAACAAGGACAAAACAAAAATAATGAAAATTCCCATAAATCAAAATGGAAAAATACACATAGAATTGACAGATATTGAAGAAGTCAATCAATTTACATACCTTGGCAGCTACATAGATCAGGATGGTGACACTAGAAAGGAAGTTAGAATCAGAATTGCAAAAGCAGCATCAATCTTCAAGAATCTTGAGAACATATGGTATTCAAAAGTTATAAGCACAAAAACCAAGTTAAGACTATTCAATTCAAATGTAATATCCACCCTCATTTATGCATGTGAAAACTGGAAAACAACTAAAGAAATAGACAAGAAATTAGATTATTTTGAAAACAAATGCCTAAGGAAAATACTCTGCATCAAGTGGAACGAATTCAAGAACAATGCAGAAATAAAACAGATGACTGAACAACAACCAGTCTCATGGGTGATCAGGAAAAGGAGATGGACATATGTTGGTCACTTGATGAGAAGAAACAGTCAGAGAAATTAAAACAAGCTATAAAATGGAACAGAACAGGCCGAAGAAAAAGAGGCAGACCGCATGAAACTCTGAAGAGGACATTTTAAGAGATGTCAAATTAATAGACATAAAATCCCTTGATGAGGTTGAAAGACTCGCCGAAGACAGGAAAACTTGGCAAACAACTATGTGAGCCCTATGTGACGTTTAACGGCACGGGAAGGATATAAGATATAGTAGTCTGCCTTATTTGTCTTATTAGCGTATTTACTACACACTAATATGTAATACGTGGTTTGTCCACACACTGTAGTGTACTGAGATATTATGTGTGTGTGTGTGTGTGTGTGTGGGTGGGTGGCTAACTATCTTGAACTTGTGAACTCTTCCTTCACTATTACAGCGGCACTATTTACTGAGCAGATTTACTTTACTGCAACAGTCGTCACATTGTTATACAACGTGTGAAAACGAAACCCCAGAACGACAACCATTACATTTCCTTACAGGAACCTGACCAGTTACATGTAATTAACTCACTCAACATCACAGCTGACACTCAACATGAATCCAATTATCAACAAGTACACATAGTTTAATGATAAATTCACATTTGTTAAATGCGTGTTGTAAATGGATGTAGTGTGTAGCTGACGGAAACAATTAACATGAGGATATAAAAATGGTCCGGGTGATGAACTACAACAACACATAAATAACTGTACAACCTTGTGTCCTAAAAAGGACAATCTTTAACAAAAACATTTCAAGTAACAGAGGTACAACCTTCTCTTAACACAACTGAAACTACTTCTGAACTACATTTACACTGTTACTCTGATACTTCTAACATGATCACTCTCATCATAATCCTAATGTCAACCTATCATAATAATCATAATGTCTCTGACCCTCTCTGAGCCTTACATCTTACATCCTGCCTGTGCCGTTAAACGTCACATAGGACTCGCAAAGTTGTTTGCCAAGTTTTCTCGGCAAGTCTTTCAACTTCATCAAGGGATGTTATGCCCACTAAACTGGCTTCTCTTAACAATGTCCTCTATAGAGTTTCACGTAGTCGACCTCTTTTTCTTCAGCCTGTTGTGCTCCACTTGATAGCTTGTTTTGGTATTATCTGATTGTTTCTTCTCATCACAAGGCCTACATATGTCCATCTTCTTTTTCTGATCAGCCATGAGACAGGTTGTTGTTTGCTCACATGTCTTATCTCTGCGTTGTTCTTGAATTCGTTCCACTTTATACCAAGTATTTTCATTAGGAATTTATTTTCAAGAATCTAATTTCTAGTCTATTTCTTTAGTTGTTTTCCAGCTTTCGCATTCATAAATGAGGGTGGATATCATATTTGAATTGAATAATCTTAACTTGGTTTTTGTGATTATAATTTTTGAATTCCATATGTTCTCAAGCTTTTTGAAGGACAATGCTGCTGTTTATTTACAATATACTATCACAAAGTATTGGTGTGACACTCTACCGAAGATTTCTCCTGATTTAATGAAAGAACTGACGACTGGCAGTTCTTCTGATGTGTGCAGTGTGTGATGTCTCGTATGAAATGTGTGTGTTGATGTATGGTTCTGTTCTCTACACTACATTGTTGGTCTTCGTGTATGAGTTTGTGCATGAATGGTTTGATCTTGTTGGTAAGCGGTTTTGTAAGGATTTTGTAATCTACGTTTAGCAGATATATGGGTCTGTAGTTTTTTAGTTGTGTCTTGCCTGCGTTGTCTTTGGGTATGAGTGTGATGTATGATAGGTTTAGACTGGGTGGAAGTTCGTTGTGTTGAAAAGTCTCAGTGAAGACTTGTAAGAGAAGAGGACCTGAGAGTGGAAAGAAGTGTTTGAAGAATTCTGCTGTTAGGCCGTTTGGCCCTGGTGACTTGTTTTCTCGCATTGTTTGTAGTGCCTGTGTCAGGTTTTCTAATGTTAGTGGTGTGTCTAGTGCTTGGTTGTGCCAGGTTTTCTAATGTTAGTGGTGTGTCTAGTGCTTGCCTGCGTCTAGTGGTTGCCTGTGTCTAGTGCTTGCCTGTGTCTAGTGCTTGCCTGTGTCAGGTTTTCTAATGTTAGTGCTGTGTCTAGTGCTTGTTTGTGTCAGGTTTTCTAATGCTTGTGGTGTGTATAATGCATGCCTGTGTCAGGTTTTCTAATGTTACTGCTGTGTCTAGTGCTTGCCTGTGTCAAGTTTTCTAATGCTAGTGGTGTGTTTAGTGCTTGTTTGTGTCAGGTTTTCTAATGTTAGTGGTGTGTCTAGTGGTTGGCTGTGTCAGGTTTTCTAATGTTAGTGCTGTGTCTAGTGCTTGCTTGTGTCTAGTGCTTGCCTGTGAACTCTTCCTTCACTATTACAGCGGCACTATTTACTGAGCAGATTTACTTTACTGCAACAGTCGTCACATTGTTATACAACGTGTGAAAACGAAACCCCAGAACGACAACCATTACATTTCCTTACAGGAACCTGACCAGTTACATGTAATTAACTCACTCAACATCACAGCTGACACTCAACATGAATCCAATTATCAACAAGTACACATAGTTTAATGATAAATTCACATTTGTTAAATGCGTGTTGTAAATGGATGTAGTGTGTAGCTGACGGAAACAATTAACATGAGGATATAAAAATGGTCCGGGTGATGAACTACAACAACACATAAATAACTGTACAACCTTGTGTCCTAAAAAGGACAATCTTTAACAAAAACATTTCAAGTAACAGAGGTACAACCTTCTCTTAACACAACTGAAACTACTTCTGAACTACATTTACACTGTTACTCTGATACTTCTAACATGATCACTCTCATCATAATCCTAATGTCAACCTATCATAATAATCATAATGTCTCTGACCCTCTCTGAGCCTTACATCTTACATCCTGCCTGTGCCGTTAAACGTCACATAGGACTCGCAAAGTTGTTTGCCAAGTTTTCTCGGCAAGTCTTTCAACTTCATCAAGGGATGTTATGCCCACTAAACTGGCTTCTCTTAACAATGTCCTCTATAGAGTTTCACGTAGTCGACCTCTTTTTCTTCAGCCTGTTGTGCTCCACTTGATAGCTTGTTTTGGTATTATCTGATTGTTTCTTCTCATCACAAGGCCTACATATGTCCATCTTCTTTTTCTGATCAGCCATGAGACAGGTTGTTGTTTGCTCACATGTCTTATCTCTGCGTTGTTCTTGAATTCGTTCCACTTTATACCAAGTATTTTCATTAGGAATTTATTTTCAAGAATCTAATTTCTAGTCTATTTCTTTAGTTGTTTTCCAGCTTTCGCATTCATAAATGAGGGTGGATATCATATTTGAATTGAATAATCTTAACTTGGTTTTTGTGATTATAATTTTTGAATTCCATATGTTCTCAAGCTTTTTGAAGGACAATGCTGCTGTTTATTTACAATATACTATCACAAAGTATTGGTGTGACACTCTACCGAAGATTTCTCCTGATTTAATGAAAGAACTGACGACTGGCAGTTCTTCTGATGTGTGCAGTGTGTGATGTCTCGTATGAAATGTGTGTGTTGATGTATGGTTCTGTTCTCTACACTACATTGTTGGTCTTCGTGTATGAGTTTGTGCATGAATGGTTTGATCTTGTTGGTAAGCGGTTTTGTAAGGATTTTGTAATCTACGTTTAGCAGATATATGGGTCTGTAGTTTTTTAGTTGTGTCTTGCCTGCGTTGTCTTTGGGTATGAGTGTGATGTATGATAGGTTTAGACTGGGTGGAAGTTCGTTGTGTTGAAAAGTCTCAGTGAAGACTTGTAAGAGAAGAGGACCTGAGAGTGGAAAGAAGTGTTTGAAGAATTCTGCTGTTAGGCCGTTTGGCCCTGGTGACTTGTTTTCTCGCATTGTTTGTAGTGCCTGTGTCAGGTTTTCTAATGTTAGTGGTGTGTCTAGTGCTTGCTTGTGTCTAGTGCTTGCCTGTGTCTAGTGCTTGCCTGTGTCTAGTGCTTGCCTGTGTCTAGTGCTTGCCTGTGTCAGGTTTTCTAATGTTAGTGCTGTGTCTAGTGCTTGTTTGTGTCAGGTTTTCTAATGCTTGTGGTGTGTATAATGCTTGCCTGTGTCAGGTTTTCTAATGTTAGTGCTGTGTCTAGTGCTTGCCTGTGTCAAGTTTTCTAATGCTAGTGGTGTGTTTAGTGCTTGTTTGTGTCAGGTTTTCTAATGTTAGTGGTGTGTCTAGTGGTTGGCTGTGTCAGGTTTTCTAATGTTAGTGCTGTGTCTAGTGCTTGCCTGTGTCAGGTTTTCTAATGTTAGTGGTGTGTCTAGTGGTTGCCTGTGTCAGGTTTTCTAATGTTAGTGGTGTGTCTAGTGGTTGCCTGTGTCAGGTTTTCTAATGTTAGTGGTGTGTCTAGTGGTTGGCTGTGTCAGGTTTTCTAATGTTAGTGGTGTATCTAGTGGTTGCCTGTGTCAGGTTTTCTTATGTTAGTGGTGTATCTAGTGCTTGCTTGTCCAGGTCACTAAGTTCTTTTGTGTACTGCATGCATTTGTCCTGTATGTGTGCTTCTGTTCTGTCCTCTCTGTACAGGTTCCTGTATTATTCTCTAAACGCGTGTACTATGTATGTACTATCTGACTGACTGTTCCCTGTTTCGTCCATTATATCTCTTATCTATCTTCTCCGTTGTATGTTTTGTTCTATGCTTATGTACTGCTTGGTGGGTTTTTCTTGTGTGATGGTGATGAGTTTTGTTCTCAAAATCGTCTTGGTGACTGTGTTGTCTGCGTTTATCTAGTTCTTCTTGTAGCGTTAGTAGATGCGGTGAGATTTTGTCCAACTGTTTTGTTAGTTTGATTGTTTCTTCTAACACTTTCTCTTGTTTCAACCTTTCTCTGTGTATCTGTGTTGAGAGTGTGCTTTTTCTCCTACTGCGCGTTGTAAAGTCTCCCAGTGTTGTTGGATGTTGTGTACGGGTGTGTCATCCGTGAAAGTGTGTATTAGCTGTGTCATGTCTTCTACACATTGTATGTTCTGGAGAAGTGTGTTGTTAAATTTCCGGTGTGGTGATAGTTTTAAAGGTACACTTGTGGATACAGTGTCTATTGTTGCAACCACTGCTTTATGGTCTGTGAACTGTAATGTGTTTGAGAGATGTTTGGTTTGTGTTATGTAGAAAGTGTTTGGTGTGTATATTTTGTCTAATCTAGCTCCTCTGCTGTGTGCGTGCGTGTTAACTTCTGAGTGATGTCTCTGCCTAGAGTGTGTGTGTGTATGTATATATCTAGTATATCATATAAGTTTATTATGTTTGTGTATGTTTGTATCTACTAGATCATATGTGTTTATTATGTGTGTGTCTTTATGTATCTACTAGATCATGTGTTTATTATGCATTAGAAAAATCTAGATGGTGTCTCTTATCTGTGTTTGTTCTATCTACGTGGGTGATAGCTTGGTCTCTTATGGTGTCTAGATCTGATGTTACACAATTGAAAACTCCGCCTAATATAATGTTCTGTTCTCTGTATGTGTGGATGAGTAGAGATCCTAGGTCTTCGTAGAAGCTTGCCTGGTGCTTGTATGTTGACTATGGTGTAAGTGTGTGAGTTGTTAGTTACCTCAACTACTGCAATTCACCTCCTGCTATCTCTACTTCTCATGACTATCTCCAACCTTTCTGATGTCTGTATTATTTGTACTAACTACCCTTCACATGTCCGACGTCTGTATTATTTGTCCTAACTACCTTCCACATGTCCGATGTCTCTATTATTAGTACTAAATTACCATCCAATTGTCCGATGTTTGTATTATTTGTCCTAACTACCACCACCTGTTGGATGTCTGTATTATTTGTCCTAACTACCCTCCACATGTCCGATGTCTCTATTATTAGTACTAAATTACCCTCCAATTGTCCGATGTCTGTATTATTTGTCCTAATTACCACCCACCTGTCTGATGTCTGTATTATTTGTCCTAACTACCTCCCACATGTCCGATGTTTGTATTATTTGTCCTAACTACCCTTCACATGTCTGATGTCTGTATTAATTGTCCTAAATTACCCTCCACCTGTCCGATGTCTGTATTATTTGTCCTAACTACCCTCCACATGTCTGATGTCTGTATTATTTGTCCTAACTACCCTCTACATGTCTGATGTCTGTATTATTTGTCCTAACTACCCCCCAACTGTCCGATGTCTGTATTACTGTCACACATGATCATACCGTGTGTGGCTAAGCTAAAACATGCGTGCCTGAAGCCTAGCTGTATCGTGATCTGTGTTGCGTGCCTGAAGCCTAGCTGTGTCGTGATCTATGCTGCATGCCTGAAGCCTAGCTGTGTCGTGATCTGTGCTGCATGCCTGAAGCCTAGCTGTGACGTGATCTGTGCTGCATGCCTGAAACCTAGCTGTGACGTGATCTGTGCTGCATGCCTGAAGCCTAGCTGTGTCGTGATCTGTGCTGCATGCCTGAAGCCTAGCTGTGTCGTGATCTGTGCTGCATGCCTGAAGCCTAGCTGTGTCGTGATCTGTGCTGTGTTTGAGAGATGTTTGGTTTGTGTTATGTAGAAAGTGTTTGGTGTGTATATTTTGTCTAATCTAGCTCCTCTGCTGTGTGCGTGCGTGTTAACTTCTGAGTGATGTCTCTGCCTAGAGTGTGTGTGTGTATGTATATATCTAGTATATCATATAAGTTTATTATGTTTGTGTATGTTTGTATCTACTAGATCATATGTGTTTATTATGTGTGTGTCTTTATGTATCTACTAGATCATGTGTTTATTATGCATTAGAAAAATCTAGATGGTGTCTCTTATCTGTGTTTGTTCTATCTACGTGGGTGATAGCTTGGTCTCTTATGGTGTCTAGATCTGATGTTACACAATTGAAAACTCCGCCTAATATAATGTTCTGTTCTCTGTATGTGTGGATGAGTAGAGATCCTAGGTCTTCGTAGAAGCTTGCCTGGTGCTTGTATGTTGACTATGGTGTAAGTGTGTGAGTTGTTAGTTACCTCAACTACTGCAATTCACCTCCTGCTATCTCTACTTCTCATGACTATCTCCAACCTTTCTGATGTCTGTATTATTTGTACTAACTACCCTTCACATGTCCGACGTCTGTATTATTTGTCCTAACTACCTTCCACATGTCCGATGTCTCTATTATTAGTACTAAATTACCATCCAATTGTCCGATGTTTGTATTATTTGTCCTAACTACCACCACCTGTTGGATGTCTGTATTATTTGTCCTAACTACCCTCCACATGTCCGATGTCTCTATTATTAGTACTAAATTACCCTCCAATTGTCCGATGTCTGTATTATTGTCCTAATTACCACCCACCTGTCTGATGTCTGTATTATTTGTCCTAACTACCTCCCACATGTCCGATGTTTGTATTATTTGTCCTAACTACCCTTCACATGTCTGATGTCTGTATTAATTGTCCTAAATTACCCTCCACCTGTCCGATGTCTGTATTATTTGTCCTAACTACCCTCCACATGTCTGATGTCTGTATTATTTGTCCTAACTACCCTCTACATGTCTGATGTCTGTATTATTTGTCCTAACTACCCCCCAACTGTCCGATGTCTGTATTACTGTCACACATGATCATACCGTGTGTGGCTAAGCTAAAACATGCGTGCCTGAAGCCTAGCTGTATCGTGATCTGTGTTGCGTGCCTGAAGCCTAGCTGTGTCGTGATCTATGCTGCATGCCTGAAGCCTAGCTGTGTCGTGATCTGTGCTGCATGCCTGAAGCCTAGCTGTGACGTGATCTGTGCTGCATGCCTGAAGCCTAGCTGTGACGTGATCTGTGCTGCATGCCTGAAACCTAGCTGTGACGTGATCTGTGCTGCATGCCTGAAGCCTAGCTGTGTCGTGATCTGTGCTGCATGCCTGAAGCCTAGCTGTGTCGTGATCTGTGCTGCATGCCTGAAACCTAGCTGTGACGTGATCTGTGCTGCATGCCTGAAGCCTAACTGTGACGTGATCTGTGCTGCATGCCTGAAGCCTAGCTGTGTCGTGATCTGTGCTGCATGCCTGAAACCTAGCTGTGACGTGATCTGTGCTGCATGCCTGAAGCCTAGCTGTGTCGTGATCTATGCTGCATTCCTGAAGCCTAGCTGTGTCGTGATCTGTGCTGCATGCCTGAAGCCTAGTTGTGTCGTGATTTGTGCTGCATGCCTGAAGCCTAGCTGTGTCGTGATCTATGCTGCATGCCTGAAGCCTAGCTGTGTCGTGATCTATGCTGCATGCCTGAAGCCTAGCTGTGTCGTGATCTGTGTTGCGTGTCTGTCTGTCTGTATATTTGTTTCTTGGATCAAGATGAAATCTGGTTTATGTGTATATGTCAAGGAGACTGTGTGTTGTAGTGTTGTGTGCATGCCTTTTATGTTGCTACTTAAAATTCTAATTTTCATATCCAGTTCAGTAAAAAGTTCACCTAATGGAGCGTGTGTGTCATCATGTACAGGGTCCGGCATAAAGCATAGCATATACAGAGTCCGGCATAAAGCATAGCATATACAGGGTCCGGCATAAAGCATAGCATATACTGTCTCCTTTACATTTTGGGATTACAGTAGACTTCATAATGAAAAAATGCTGCACAGGTAACACAGGTATTGACTGGGTACATGGGACCCAACTAGAAGATCTTGATTTTGCAGATGACATAACTCTTATCAGTAATAATGTGAATTCTATGCAAGAAAAAACAGATAGCCTGTCTTCACTGGCTAGCAAAATAGGACTTGAAGTTAACAAGGACAAAACAAAAATAATGAAAATTCCTCTCAATCAAAATGGAAAAATACACATAGAAGGGACAGATATTGAAGAAGTCAATCAATTTGCTTACCTTGGCCGCTACATAGACCAGGATGGTGACACTAGAAAGGAAGTTAGGATCAGAATTGCAAAAGCAGCATCAATCTTCAAGAATCTTGAGAACATATGGAAACAAATTATAAGCACACAAAAAAAGTTAAGACTATTCAATGCAAATGTAATACCCACCCTCATTTATGCATGCGAAAGCTGGAAAACAACTAAAGAAATTGAAAAGAAATTAGACTCTTTTGAAAACAAATGCCTAACGAAAATACTCGGCATCAAGTGGAATGAATTCAAGAACAATGCAGAGATAAGACAGATGACTGAACAACAACCAGTCTCATAGATGATCAGGAAAAGGAGATGGACATATGTTGGTCACTTGATGAGAAGAAATGATCAGAGAATCCCAAAACAAGCTATCAAGTGAAACACAACCGGCCGAAGAAAAAGGGGCAGACCGCGTGAAACTCTGAAGAGGACATTATTAAGAGAGGCCAAATTAACAGGCATAAAATCCTTTGACGAGGTTGAAAGAATTGCCGAAGACAGGAAAAATTGGCGAACTACTTTGCGAGCCCTATGTGACGTTTAACGGCATTGGAAGGATATAAGATATAAGATAAGATACAGGGTCCTGCATAAAGAATAGCTAAATGTTAAAAAAGGAAAATAAATAAGAGCTATACACGTTTTGGTAAAAAAAAGTGAAATGAAACCGAGAAAAGTGAGTAATTTGTTATTACTCACCATCATATTTCATTCATTCATTCATTTGCATGTACCTTGGGGAATTTTGCCTCCCAAAAGCACTCCTGTAGGCCTCTCGGTTATGAGCAAGATGGCCTGCTGCTGATGCATCCATTTGCAGATCCTCAACGATGTCTTGTAGCCATCTTCGCCTTGGTCTTCCTCTCTTTCTTTTTCCCATTATGTACCTTTCCAGGACGGTCTTCTCTAGATTATCATGACGTTTAACGTGTCCAAAATATTTAAGTTTTCTCTCTTTAATATTTAGGTTTTGAAAATTACGCCGGTTAGATTACCGCCATTACATGTGATACATTCAGCCAGGCGTCTGGAAAATTCCGGCATAACACCATTTAACATGTTCAAAGGGATATTTTGAATGTAGTGTCGGATTCGATCTTTTAGGTCTGCAATTGATTGTGGTCGACTAGCATACACTGTGTTCTTGAGATATCCTCCACAAAAAGAAGTCTGCGGCCGATAAATCCGGTGACCTTGCCGGCCAGTGAATATCCCCAAATATGGAAATAAGACGATTGGGAAATGCTTGTTGCAGCACAGCCATGGACTAACCGGCTGTGTGGGCAGTTGCTCCATATTGTTGAAACCATCTCTTATTTCTATTGGCCAAGTCTGGAATGAAGTATTCAGTTAGCATCTGCACATAAAGGTCACTATTAACAGTAAGAGGATGCCAGGTGCCAAAGCGTTCCTAACAGCTGATCGACGAGGGCTACTCAGCAATGTGTTGCGGACTTCTTGAATTCGTTCAGGTGTCTGTTGAGTTCTTGGACGACCAGTAGACTTGTTATTAAGGCAATTAGCGGTTTCCTTAAATTTTTGGACCCACCACAAAATTATTTGTCCTACACTAAATTATCACGGGGATGCAACTCAAAATGGCGACGAAACTTTCGTTGTACAGTAATAGACGATTCTCCACTTTTAAAATAAGTTTCAACGGTGAATGCGCGATGTTGTGTTTGCCAAGAAGCCATTGTTAAAAATGACCGTTTGTCTGCTTCATCTCTGACATCATGTTCTTTTCACACGTATTCAGTTTCTGCGCACTACGTCAGTTAAATCCAGCCATGCTTTATGCCGGACCCTGTATGTTGTAAACTTTAAACATACATAACTAAGATGTCTGTGCTGTCTTGCTGTCATCTAGTTGGCATTTCCCTGCTCTGAGATCACTTCTGAACATGAGGGGGGTGGGGGCTGGGGTACGTCTCTGTGGTCTGGTCTGGCTTTGCTTACCTTGGCCGCTACATAGACCAGGATGGTGACACTAGAAAGGAAGTTAGGATCAGAATTGCAAAAGCAGCATCAATCTTCAAGAATCTTGAGAACATATGGAAACAAATTATAAGCACACAAAAAAAGTTAAGACTATTCAATGCAAATGTAATACCCACCCTCATTTATGCATGCGAAAGCTGGAAAACAACTAAAGAAATTGAAAAGAAATTAGACTCTTTTGAAAACAAATGCCTAAGGAAAATACTCGGCATCAAGTGGAATGAATTCAAGAACAATGCAGAGATAAGACAGATGACTGAACAACAACCAGTCTCATAGATGATCAGGAAAAGGAGATGGACATATGTTGGTCACTTGATGAGAAGAAATGATCAGAGAATCCCAAAACAAGCTATCAAGTGAAACACAACCGGCCGAAGAAAAAGGGGCAGACCGCGTGAAACTCTGAAGAGGACATTATTAAGAGAGGCCAAATTAACAGGCATAAAATCCTTTGACGAGGTTGAAAGAATTGCCGAAGACAGGAAAAATTGGCGAACTACTTTGCGAGCCCTATGTGACGTTTAACGGCATTGGAAGGATATAAGATATAAGATAAGATACAGGGTCCTGCATAAAGAATAGCTAAATGTTAAAAAAGGAAAATAAATAAGAGCTATACACGTTTTGGTAAAAAAAAGTGAAATGAAACCGAGAAAAGTGAGTAATTTGTTATTACTCACCATCATATTTCATTCATTCATTCATTTGCATGTACCTTGGGGAATTTTGCCTCCCAAAAGCACTCCTGTAGGCCTCTCGGTTATGAGCAAGATGGCCTGCTGCTGATGCATCCATTTGCAGATCCTCAACGATGTCTTGTAGCCATCTTCGCCTTGGTCTTCCTCTCTTTCTTTTTCCCATTATGTACCTTTCCAGGACGGTCTTCTCTAGATTATCATGACGTTTAACGTGTCCAAAATATTTAAGTTTTCTCTCTTTAATATTTAGGTTTTGAAAATTACGCCGGTTAGATTACCGCCATTACATGTGATACATTCAGCCAGGCGTCTGGAAAATTCCGGCATAACACCATTTAACATGTTCAAAGGGATATTTTGAATGTAGTGTCGGATTCGATCTTTTAGGTCTGCAATTGATTGTGGTCGACTAGCATACACTGTGTTCTTGAGATATCCTCCACAAAAAGAAGTCTGCGGCCGATAAATCCGGTGACCTTGCCGGCCAGTGAATATCCCCAAATATGGAAATAAGACGATTGGGAAATGCTTGTTGCAGCACAGCCATGGACTAACCGGCTGTGTGGGCAGTTGCTCCATATTGTTGAAACCATCTCTTATTTCTATTGGCCAAGTCTGGAATGAAGTATTCAGTTAGCATCTGCACATAAAGGTCACTATTAACAGTAAGAGGATGCCAGGTGCCAAAGCGTTCCTAACAGCTGATCGACGAGGGCTACTCAGCAATGTGTTGCGGACTTCTTGAATTCGTTCAGGTGTCTGTTGAGTTCTTGGACGACCAGTAGACTTGTTATTAAGGCAATTAGCGGTTTCCTTAAATTTTTGGACCCACCACAAAATTATTTTGTCCTACACTAAATTATCACGGGGATGCAACTCAAAATGGCGACGAAACTTTCGTTGTACAGTAATAGACGATTCTCCACTTTTAAAATAAGTTTCAACGGTGAATGCGCGATGTTGTGTTTGCCAAGAAGCCATTGTTAAAAATGACCGTTTGTCTGCTTCATCTCTGACATCATGTTCTTTTCACACGTATTCAGTTTCTGCGCACTACGTCAGTTAAATCCAGCCGTGCTTTATGCCGGACCCTGTATGTTGTAAACTTTAAACATACATAACTAAGATGTCTGTGCTGTCTTGCTGTCATCTAGTTGGCATTTCCCTGCTCTGAGATCACTTCTGAACATGAGGGGGGTGGGGGCTGGGGTACGTCTCTGTGGTCTGGTCTGGCTTTGCTCTTCTGGGCTGGAGACATCCACTGCCGCAGGTTTACTCGCCTACTCCGCGGTTATTTCTCACCAATATCAGGGTTTCGTAGGAGTATGTTGTTGTTTCTTCTGTGTCAGTATCAGGGCTTCGTAGGAATATGTTGTTGTTTCTTCTGTGTCAATATCAGGGCTTCGTAGGAATATGTTGTTGTTTCTTCTGTGTCAATATCAGGGCTTCGTAGGAGTATGTTGTTGTTTCTTCTGTGTCAGTATCAGGGCTTCGTAGGAATATGACTGAACAACAACCAGTCTCATAGATGATCAGGAAAAGGAGATGGACATATGTTGGTCACTTGATGAGAAGAAATGATCAGAGAATCCCAAAACAAGCTATCAAGTGAAACACAACCGGCCGAAGAAAAAGGGGCAGACCGCGTGAAACTCTGAAGAGGACATTATTAAGAGAGGCCAAATTAACAGGCATAAAATCCTTTGACGAGGTTGAAAGAATCGCCGAAGACAGGAAAAATTGGCGAACTACTTTGCGAGCCCTATGTGACGTTTAACGGCATTGGAAGGATATAAGATATAAGATAAGATACAGGGTCCTGCATAAAGAATAGCTAAATGTTAAAAAAGGAAAATAAATAAGAGCTATACACGTTTTGGTAAAAAAAAGTGAAATGAAACCGAGAAAAGTGAGTAATTTGTTATTACTCACCATCATATTTCATTCATTCATTCATTTGCATGTACCTTGGGGAATTTTGCCTCCCAAAAGCACTCCTGTAGGCCTCTCGGTTATGAGCAAGATGGCCTGCTGCTGATGCATCCATTTGCAGATCCTCAACGATGTCTTGTAGCCATCTTCGCCTTGGTCTTCCTCTCTTTCTTTTTCCCATTATGTACCTTTCCAGGACGGTCTTCTCTAGATTATCATGACGTTTAACGTGTCCAAAATATTTAAGTTTTCTCTCTTTAATATTTAGGTTTTGAAAATTACGCCGGTTAGATTACCGCCATTACATGTGATACATTCAGCCAGGCGTCTGGAAAATTCCGGCATAACACCATTTAACATGTTCAAAGGGATATTTTGAATGTAGTGTCGGATTCGATCTTTTAGGTCTGCAATTGATTGTGGTCGACTAGCATACACTGTGTTCTTGAGATATCCTCCACAAAAAGAAGTCTGCGGCCGATAAATCCGGTGACCTTGCCGGCCAGTGAATATCCCCAAATATGGAAATAAGACGATTGGGAAATGCTTGTTGCAGCACAGCCATGGACTAACCGGCTGTGTGGGCAGTTGCTCCATATTGTTGAAACCATCTCTTATTTCTATTGGCCAAGTCTGGAATGAAGTATTCAGTTAGCATCTGCACATAAAGGTCACTATTAACAGTAAGAGGATGCCAGGTGCCAAAGCGTTCCTAACAGCTGATCGACGAGGGCTACTCAGCAATGTGTTGCGGACTTCTTGAATTCGTTCAGGTGTCTGTTGAGTTCTTGGACGACCAGTAGACTTGTTATTAAGGCAATTAGCGGTTTCCTTAAATTTTTGGACCCACCACAAAATTATTTTGTCCTACACTAAATTATCACGGGGATGCAACTCAAAATGGCGACGAAACTTTCGTTGTACAGTAATAGACGATTCTCCACTTTTAAAATAAGTTTCAACGGTGAATGCGCGATGTTGTGTTTGCCAAGAAGCCATTGTTAAAAATGACCGTTTGTCTGCTTCATCTCTGACATCATGTTCTTTTCACACGTATTCAGTTTCTGCGCACTACGTCAGTTAAATCCAGCCGTGCTTTATGCCGGACCCTGTATGTTGTAAACTTTAAACATACATAACTAAGATGTCTGTGCTGTCTTGCTGTCATCTAGTTGGCATTTCCCTGCTCTGAGATCACTTCTGAACATGAGGGGGGTGGGGGCTGGGGTACGTCTCTGTGGTCTGGTCTGGCTTTGCTCTTCTGGGCTGGAGACATCCACTGCCGCAGGTTTACTCGCCTACTCCGCGGTTATTTCTCACCAATATCAGGGTTTCGTAGGAGTATGTTGTTGTTTCTTCTGTGTCAGTATCAGGGCTTCGTAGGAATATGTTGTTGTTTCTTCTGTGTCAATATCAGGGCTTCGTAGGAATATGTTGTTGTTTCTTCTGTGTCAATATCAGGGCTTCGTAGGAGTATGTTGTTGTTTCTTCTGTGTCAGTATCAGGGCTTCGTAGGAATATGTTGTTGCTTCTTCTGTGTCAATATCAGGGCTTCGTAGGAGTATGTTGTTGTTTCTTCTGTGTCAGTATCAGGGCTTCGTAGGAATATGTTGTTGCTTCTTCTGTGTCAATATCAGGGCTTCGTAGGAGTATGTTGTTGTTTCTTCTGTGTCAGTATCAGGGCTTCGTAGGAGTATGTTGTTGTTTCTTCTGTGTCAATATCAGGGCTTCGTAGGAGTATGTTGTTGTTTCTGTGTCAATATCAGGGACGCGTAGGAGTATGTTGTTGTTTCTGTGTCAATATCAGGGACGCGTAGGAGTATGTTGTTGTTTCTTCTGTGTCAATATCAGGGCTTCGTAGGAGTATGTTGTTGTTTCTTCTGTGTCAATATCAGGGCTTCGTAGGAGTATGTTGTTGCTTCTTCTGTGTCAATATCAGGACTTCGTAGGAATATGTTGTTGCTTCCGTATCAATATTAGCGACGCGTAGGAGTATGTTGTTGTTTCTTCTGTGTCAATATCAGGGCTTCGTAGGAGTATGTTGTTGTTTCTTCTGTGTCAATATCAGGGCTTCGTAGGAGTATGTTGTTGCTTCTGTGTCACTATCAGGGGCGTGTAGGAGTATGTTGTTGCTTCTTCTGTGTCACTATCAGGGGCGTGTAGGAGTATGTTGTTGCTTCTGTGTCACTATCGGGGGCACGTTGGATTGCGAGACAGTTGCTGCTTCTGTTTTACTATCTGTTACACCGGTTAGTATGAGATAGTTCCCGCGTCTGCATCGCCATATTGGACTCGTCGTAATATGAGATATTTTTGGTTCGCTGTCCAGATCTGATGCCCGTGGTAGTTAAGCAGGATTTCTCCTTACAAAAATGGGTTCCTGCTAGATTGATTGATTACATGTGGAGTACAGTTTATCTTAGAAATCTCTTCTTCTTGTTGCTGGTGTTAACAACCACCCAGTTTTCTGTATTATACATCAAGAAAACACAACAAGACACCCAGGTTTCCAACTCCACAGAATAATACAAATACAACAACTCAACGTAACTTGACCGTCTTTCAACCAACAAACCGGTCAACAATAAGGACTCCAACAAAACCCATCCTCAGACTACACACATTTATTAATGGACAAGAAATGAGGGTGACAATCGTGAAGATGTATACGTAGCCATCAGGCTAAACAAGGATTACATTTAGCAGTGCCCGGCGAGAGAGAACTCTACGCCATATGGGCAAGAAAACATTACAATGATCTATACACAAAGAATCATACTTACAATCTTACTAAAAACCTCAGTCCACACGGGGAAAATAAAAAAAAAAGAAACTAACTCTCACAACAAGGCTCTCTCTACCACATTTCTAGAGACAATCACACAGCTCGACAAAACACGTCCACACAGTTCCACGTTCAAACCAAGACTCTCCTTAACGACGTGCTTTGCACACGGACCCCTAACGACGTGCTTTTTTTCACACGGACGTTTCTAACGACGTGCTTTGCACACGTACTTTCCTAACGACGTGCTTTGCACACGGACTTTCCTAACGACATGCTTTGCACACTGACATGAGTTGTAGTCTACGAGAACACAACTACTAGCAATACACAAATACTCTCTGTACAGAATTGCTATTCTGTTACAGTAGTATGAGACAGTTACTTCGTCTTTGTCACCATTCAGGGGCCTGTGGTACTATGAAACATTCACAGCTTCTGTGTCACCATAAGGGACCTCCTGAAACAGTTACTTTTCTGTGTCACTATCAGGGCATGATGGAGTATGAGACACTTATTATTTCTGTGTCACTATCAGGGACCCATGGGACTATGAGACACTTACTACTTCTCTGTTACTATTATGGGCCTGTGTTAGGATGAAACAGTTACTTCTTCAGTGTATCTATCAGGAACCAGTGAGAGTATGAAACAGTTGCTTCTTCAATGTCACTATCAGGAACTAGTGAGAGTATGAAACAGTTGCTTCTTCAATGTCACTATCAGGAACCAGTGAGAGTATGAAACAGTTGCTTCTTCAATGTCACTATCAGGAACCAGTGAGAGTACGAAACAGTTGCTTCTTCAATGTCACTATCAGGAACCAGTGAGAGTATGAAACAGTTGTTTCTTCAATGTCACTATCAGGAACCAGTGAGAGTATGAAACAGTTACTTCTTCAATGTCACTATCAGGAACCAGTGAGAGTATGAAACAGTTACTTCTTCAATGTCACTATCAGGAACCAGTGAGAGTATGAAACAGTTGCTTCTTCTGTGTCACAATCATGGGCCAGTGAGAATATTACCTAGTTGCTACTTCTATGGTACTATCAGGGACCAGTTAGATTATGACATAGTTGCTACTTCTGTGGTACTATCAGGGACCAGTTAGAGTATGACATAGTTGCTACTTCTATGTTACTATCAGGGACCAGTTAGAGTATGACATAGTTGCTACTTCTATGTTACTATCAGGGACCAGTTAGAATATGACATAGTTGCTACTTCTATGTTACTATCAGGGACCAGTTAGAGTATGACATAGTTGCTACTTCTATGTTACTATCAGGGACCAGTTAGATTATGACATAGTTGCTACTTCTATGTTACTATCAGGGACCAGTTAGATTATGACATAGTTGCTACTTCTATGTTACTATCAGGGACCAGTTAGAATATGACATAGTTGCTGATTCTTCTGTGTTAGGGTCAGGGGTCTGTTAGAGTATGATAGAGTTGATTCTTCTGTGTCACTATCAGTGGCCAGTGAGAGTATGAGATAACTGTTTCTTCTGTGTCACTATCAGGGGCCAGTGAGAGTATGAGAAAGTTACTTCTTTTGTATCGCTATCTGGGGCCTGAGAGAGTATGAGACAATTACTGTTTCTGTGTCGCTCTCTCTCTCTCTCTGAACCTTAAGTGTCCAGGGCACATGGGGCTTCCGCAAGGGTTTTCCACAAATGCCTGTCTTTCGCCTTTTTTTCTGCCCTTGCCCAGGTGAGCCCTCTATTGCTCAACATCCTTTCTGTTGTTCTTCTCCATGTCTCTTTTGGTCCACCCCCACTTCTGCTCCCCCGTGGTGTCCATCTTAGTGCTATTTTTGGTAGTGAGTTGTCAGTCATTCGGACCACATGTCCCAACCATCGCCAGCGTCCTTCCTCAATAATTGTTGTCAGTGGTTTCATCTGCATTTCTGCCAATAAGATGTTATTTCTTATGGTGTTTGGCCAAAATATTTTTTTAATTCCACGCAAACATTCAGTCTGGAAAGAATTCAACTTGTTTTCTATGGTTTTGGTGACCCTCCAGCACTCACCTCCATAGAGTAGTACACCTAGAACATTACTCCCAAATATCCTGATTTTCATATTTATGCTTAGTTTACCTGATTTCCATATATTCTGTAGCACTTCAAAAGCCTGGTCCGCTCTAGCAAGTCTGCTGTTGATGTCCTCTGTGCTGTCTCCATTTTCTACTACTCTGCTGCCAAGGTATACAAATTCGTTGACCTCCTCCACCAACTTGTTATCTACTCTGAGTACATTTCTGTTGTTCACATTTTGCCTCATTAACTTTGTCCTTCCCACGTTGATCCTTAGTCCTATGTTGCCTGCACCCTGGGTTAACTTGTTTATTTTATCTTGCATATCTTTGTGACTGCTTGATAATAGACAAATGTCGTCCGCAAAGTCAAGGTCCTCCAGCACTGTGTTAAGGGTCTATTGTAATCCTCTGCGCCTGTATGACGCCGCCTCCCTCATTAACCAGTCTACTGCCAAGATAAATAATGTTGGTGATAGTACACATCCCCGTTTCACTCCTGTTTGTACCCTAAAGCTGCTGGAGGTATGTTCTCCACAGACAACTCCGCACCGAAAACCCTCGTACAGGGCTTTGATTACATTAACTATTTTATGGGGGAGGCCATGCCATCTTAGGATTCTCCACAGTGCATCTCTGTTGACACTGTCAAAGGCTTTCTCAAAATCTATGAATAATGCATATGTTGTGCTATGCCATTCATTTGCCTGTTCTAATATTTGTCTAAGTACAAATATATGGTCTATGCATGATCTTCCTTTCCTAAATCCTGCCTGCTCTTTCCGAAGTTTTTCCTCAAGTGTTGGTACAATTCTGTTGATGATTATTCTGCAAAATACTTTACTAGTGAGTGGCAGTAGGGTAATGCCTCTCCAGTTCCCGCAATCTCTGAGGTCACCCTTCTTTGGTAGTTTTACTATAAGACCAGTTTTCCACTCCTCTGGGGCTTTTTCTAAATCCCAGATTTGTTGTAATATCCGGCAAAGTTGTTTTGGTGTTTCTGTTTCTTCTGCTTTCAACATCTCAGCAGTCACTTCATCTTCACCTGGTGCCCTGTCTGATTTTAGCATCTTTATCGCCTCTTTTACTTCATTTATTGTTATTGGTCCTGTATTGATGTTTAGTTCCACTTTTGCTTCAGGTATATCTATTGCTTGTGCTGCTTGTGTTCTGTTTAGTAGGGTGTTAAAGTGTTCCCTCCATCTTTCAATTGTTTCTCTTTCTCCACTGACCAGTTGTCCATTTTGTGTTCTTACTGCACTTTCACATCTTGTATTGAAGTTACCTGTCATCTGCTTTGTGATTTTATATATGGTTTTCATGTCATTTGTATATGCTGCTTTCTCTGCTGTCTCTGCTAAGTTGTCATAATACTGACGTTTATCTTGACGGCATGATTCCTTCACTTCTTTGTCTTTTTGTGCATAATTACTTAAAACTCGTTCTTTAAGCCGTTGTGATTTGGTGTTCAGTAATTTTTTCTTGATTTCTTTTCTTTGCTCTATCTTTTCCCATGTGGTCTCACTTATCCATTCCTCTTTTCTCCTTTTCCGATATCCCATCACCTCTTTTGCTGTTTCCTGTAGTGTTTTATTGAACTCTAATATGGACATTTCTGCTTCGTCTTGTAGGACACTGAAGCGGTTCTTAAGTATTATTGAGAATTCATTTCTTGTTTGCTGGTCTGTCAGTTTTCTTGTATCAAAATGTATCTTTCTGTGTTCTCCGATTCTGGCTTTCCTTAATTTTAGTTTTATTTTTGCTACCAGAAGGTTGTGATCACTTCCTATATCTGCTCCTTTCCTTGCTCGCACATCTTGTAGTGACCGTTTCCACTTGTTGTTTATTAGTATGTGATCGATTTGGTTTTCTGTGGTTTTATCTGGTGACCTCCAAGTCACCTTATGGATGTTTTTGTGTTGGAAAATTGTCCCTCCGATGGTCATCATGTTTTCTTCACAGAAACTGCACAGTCTTTCTCCATTTTCATTTATTTCTCCGATTCCTTCTCTTCCCATGATTCTTCTTCTATCTTCATTTCCTTCACCTACTTTTGCATTGAAGTCGCCCAAGATGAGTAGCATGTCATGCTTGGGTATTGTTTCTACTGTGGCTTGGAGGCTGTTGTAAAAATCTTCTTTTAATTCCTCTTCAGCTGCTTCTGTTGGTGCATAACAAACTATAATAGACAGCTTCGTGAATCTTGAGTTGAAACGTGCATATAATAATCTCTCATTTATTGGGGTCCATTTCAGCAATGCTCTTGATGCTTCTTTTGTTATAATCAATGCTACTCCTCCTTCATGAAGATCTTCTTTACCTGACCATATTATTGTATCTTCTGTGTGCTGTATTGTTAATTTCCTTCTGCTCTGTCCTGTCCATCTTGCTTCTTGTATTCCTAGTATGTCTAGTTTGTATCTGTGCATTTCCTTGATGGTTTGTGCTAGTTTTCCAGTCTGGTTTAGTGTTCTTACATTCCAGCTGCCTATTTGCATCTTTTGTTTAGGTTCCAGGAGGTCTGCAGTCGGGCTGGGGACTTCCAGTGGCTGGCTTTCATCCACAACCTTCATGGGCTCAGTTTCCTGATACGCATTTCTCCTTCTACCTGCATTTGCTTTTTCCCTTGCTTCTGTTTCTGTAGCAGTCTGATAGTTTTTTACCAGATAGGGTTGCTGGCCCTATGCTGAACCCTCCTTAGTCGCCTTTTACGATCATGCATGGTAGGGTACAGTGGTCCTATTCTTTGCAGATCCCGGGTACCACACGGGGGTTCTGTGTCGCTATCTGGGTCCAATTAGAGTATGAGACAAGTGGTTCTTCTGAGTCACTATCATGGGCCGGTGAGAGTATGACACAGTTGCTCCTTTTGTGGCATTATCAGAGACCAGAAAGAGTATGACACAAGTGATCGGTCTGTTTCACTAAAATGGGTCAGTTAGAGTATGAGACAATTGCTGCTTCTGTTTTCACTATCAAATGTCATTGAAAGTATGAGACAGTTGCTGCGTCTGTTTCATTATCAGAGTTCAGTGAGAGTATGAGACAGTTGCTGCGTCTGTTTCACTATCAAATGTCAGTGAGAGTATGACACAATCTAAAATTGTCAACATCATTAAGGACTTATACAATGGATATGGTTGTGCAGTCAAGACAGAAGAAGGGATGAGTGAATGGTTCCAGATTGAAACAGGCGTGAAACAAGGATGTATACTGTCTCCTTTACTTTTTGGGATTACAATAGACTTCATAATGACAAAATGCTGCACAGGTAACACAGGTATTGACTGGGTACATGGGACCCAACTAGAAGATCTTGATTTTGCTGATGACATAACTCTTATCAGTAATAATGTGAATTCCATGCAAGAAAAAACAGATAGCCTATCTTCACTGGCTAGCAAAATAGGACTTGAAATTAACAAGGACAAAACAAAAATAATGAAAATTCCCATCAATCAAAATGGAAAAATACACATAGAAGGGACAGATATTGAAGAAGTCAATCAATTTGCATACCTTGGCAGCTACATAGACCAGGATGGTGACACTAGAAAGGAAGTTAGGATCAGAATTGCAAAAGCAGCATCAATCTTTAAGAATCTTGAGAACATATGGAATTCAAAAGTTATAAGCACAAAAACCAAGTTAAGACTATTCAATTCAAATGTAATATCCCTCCTCATTTATGCATGCGAAAGCTGGAAAACAACTAAAGAAATAGAAAAGAAATTAGACTCTTTTGAAAACAAATGCCTAAGGAAAATACTCGGCATCAAGTGGAATGAATTCAAGAACAATGCAGAGATAAGACAGATGACTGAACAACAACCAGTCTCACGGGTGATCAGGAAAAGGAGATGGACATATGTTGGTCACTTGATGAGAAGAAATGATCAGAGAATCCCAAAACAAGCTATCAAGTGGAACACAACAGGCCGAAGAAAAAGGGGCAGACCGCGTGAAACTCTGAAGAGGACATTATTAAGAGAGGCCAAGTTAACAGGCATAAAATCCTTTGTTGAGGTTGAAAGACTCGCCGAAGACAGGAAAAATTGGCGAACTACTTTGCGAGCCCTATGTGACGTCTAACGGCACGGGAAGGATATAAGATATAAGATAAGATGACACAATTGCTGCTTCTGTTTCAGTATAAGAGTTTAATGAGAGAATGACAATTGCTGTTTCTGTGTCCTTATCTGGGGCCTGTGGGAGTATGAGACAATTACTGCTTCTGTGGCCTGTGGGAGTATGAGACAATCACTGCTTCTGTGTCCTTATCTGGGGCCTGTGGGAGTATGAGACAATCACTGCTTCTGTGTCCTTATCTGGGGCCTGTGAGAGTATGAGACAATTACTGCTTCTGTGTCCTTATCTGGGTCCTGTAAGAGTATGAGACAAATACTGCTTCTATGTCGCTATCTGGGGCCTGTGAGAGTATGAGACAAATACTGCTTCTGTGTCGCTATCTAGGGCCTGTGAGAGTATGAGATAATTACTGCTTCTGTATCGTTATCTGGGGCCTGTCAGAGTATGAGACAATTTTGTCTACTGTGTCGTTAACATGACCCCGTGATAGTATAAGACAATTACTGCTTCTGTATCGTTATCTTGGGGCTTTGAGAGTATGAGACAATTACTATTTCTGTGTCGTTATCTTGGTCCTGTGAGAGAATGAGAAAATTACTATTTCTGTGTCTTTATCTGGGGTCTGTGAGAGAATGAGACAATTACTATTTCTGTGTCGTTATCTTGGTCCTGTGAGAGAATGAGACAATTACTATTTCTGTGTCGTTATCTTGGTCCTGTGAGAGAATGAGACAATTACTGCTTCTGTGTCCTTATCTGGGGTCTGTGAGAGTATGAGACAATTACTGCTTCTGTGTCTCTCTCTGGGGCCTGTGAGAGTATGAGACAATTACTGCTTCTGTGTCGTTATTTGGGGCCTGTGAGAGTATGAGACAATTATTGCTTCTTTATCGTTATCTGGGGTCTGTGAGAGTATGATAAAATTACTGCTTCTATGTCACAATCATGGGCCTCTGAGAGTATAACACAGTTGCTTCTTCTGAGTTACTATCATGGGCCGGTGAGAGTATGACACAATTGCTGCGTCTGTTTCACTATAATGGGCTAGTTAGAGTATGAGACAATCGCTACGTCTGTTTTCACTATAATGGGTCAGTTAAGGTATGAGAAAACTTAAATATTTTGGCCACATTAAACGTCATGATAATTTAGAGAAGACCATATTGGAGGGATACATAATGGGAAAAAGAAAGAGAGGAAGACCGAAACGAAGATGGCTGCAAGACATCGTTGATGATCTGGAAATGGATGCAGCAGCAGCAGGCCATCTTGCTCACAACCGAGAGGCCTACAGGAGTGCTGTTTGGGAGGCAAAGTTCCGCAAGGGACATGCAAAGGAATGAATGAAGGTATGAGACAATTGCTACGTCTGTTTTCACTGTAATGGGTCAGTTAGAGTATGAGACAATTGCTACGTCTGTTTTCACTATAATGGGTCAGTTAGAGTATGAGACAATTGCTACGTCTGTTTTCACTATAATGGGTCAGTTAGAGTATGAGACAATTGCTACGTCTGTTTTCACTATCAGATTTCAGTGAGAGTATGACACAATCGCTGCGTCTGTGTCACTATCATGGGTCAGTGATAGTATCACACAGTTGCTGCTTCTGTGTCACTATCATGGGTCAGTGAGAGTATGTCACAAGTTCTGCTTCTGTGTCACTATCATGGGTCAGTGAGAGTATGTCACAAGTTCTACTTCTGTGTCACTATCATGGGTCAGTGAGAGTATGTCGCAAGTTCTGCTTCTGTGTCACTATCATGGGTCAGTGAGAGTATGTCATAAGTTCTGCTTCTGTGTCACTATCATGGGTCAGTGAGAGTATGTCACAAGTTCTGCTTTTGTGTCACTTTCATGGGTCAGTGAGAGTATGTCACAAGTTCTGCTTCTGTGTCACTATCAGATTTCAGTGAGAGTATGTCACAAGTTCTGCTTTTGTGTCACTTTCATGGGTCAGTGAGAGTATGACACAATTGCTGCTTCTGTTTCACTATAAGAATTCAATGAGAGAATGACAATTGCTGCTTCTGTGTCTTCATTAGGGGCCCGTTGAAGTATGAGAAGTAGCTTCTTCTGTCTTGTTATCTTCAGGGCCTGATATTTTGTCCTGGTCTAGTGTTCGAGCTGCCGGTGTGACTGGTGCTGGAAATCGGTGTTTTAGTTCTTTGTGCGTCCCTGTGTATGTACTTGTTTGCGTCCCTCTGTGTTTACCCGTTTGCGTCCTTGGTACTTGTTCGCGTCCCCCTGTGTTTGCCCATGTGCGTCCCTGTGTATGTACTTGTTCGCGTCCCCCTGTGTTTGCCCATGTGCGTCCCTCTGTGTTTACCCGTTTCCGTCATGTTTGTATACCTGAGTGTGTACTTGTGTAAGTATTGTGTACCTCCCCTGTCTCTCTCGGTCTCTTCATTTTATCCTGGATTCCAGTTTGTTGAACTCCCAGTCGTATTTGTGCCACACCCCTAATTTGTTCTCTGGTTTTGATCTGGGTACCGACTGGTTTTTGAGTCAGTTTAGTGGTTCTAAGGACTGGTATAGCCGGAGGTGGGGTAGGGGATATGCTCTCCACTCCAATGAAATGTCTCCAAGGCGTTGGTCTCAAATAGTTTCTGACAGTCAAGTCAGATCCTGGCCTTCTCGTAGCAGAACTGTTTAAACTGACAGGAGAAGGGGCGAATGCGAATATCTCGCGCCTGAAAACAGACGTTTCGGCTAAATGAGAGTCATGTGTGGTAGCTCATCTACCGCTGCTGGCGAGATTCTTCAGCTGCCGTGCATGGGGTGAAACTCTTCCCAGCCAGTGAAGAAAAATGCAATTAAGGTTGCTGCGCAGCGCCGCCGTGGAAAAAATGAAGGATTAAGTGAAGTGACCAGTAGTCTCGAGGTCAGGACTACTCAAATCAGGCACCTCCGCTCTAGAGGCCGGCCACGTCCTATGCAAACCAATACTGGGCCAGATTGTCTAAACCGGATTAACCTAGGGGTTAAACTAATACATTGCTGGCGAGATTCTTCGACTGCCACTCGTGGAGCGAAACTCCCCCCAGCCAAAGAAGAAAATGCGGAAATGCGACCAGGGTTGCAGGACGTCGCCGCTGTGTAAAGGTGATGGAAAGGATAAAGTAAAGTTTAATCGGTATGTCCAGTAGTCTCGTGGCGAGAGGTACTCATACCACGGCGCCTCTGCTCTAGAGGACAGCCACGTCTGATATACACCCATACTGGTGAAATATGCCTAAACCGGCTTACACCAGGGGTGAAACTTGATGATTACTCATGACACGGTACCTCCGCTCTAGAGGTCGGTCACGTCCTAAACACGCCCATACTGAGATAATACGCCTAAACCGGCTCAACGCAGAGGGTTAAACTTACTAGTGGCGAGGATTCGTCCTCCTGGACTAAAGCTCCGTCCTGGTCACAACTAGGAAGGGTAGTGGCCACGACCACAAAATGCTGAAGTCAGAGACACTGGACCAGTTTAGTCTAGATAGGCAACTACCTCTCACCCGACGGGCATGTATGCATATCCTAAACATGCTGAGGTTTTCCGGTGAGAATGTCCAAATTTAAACTGGTACAACGAAAACCACCGTGTCACGCAATCCCGCTTCTGAGGCCCATCGAGAATACATGCACAAGCCCTGCGATACTCTGAACCTCTTGTGGTCTTCTCAGGGATCTCGTGTGGGGGACTACGGGACCTATCGAGGACCACAGGAGTAAATTCAGTAGGATCACGGGGCGGTCTTTGTGGTAGAAGTGAACGAAGAAGAAGAAGAAGAGTCAGTTTAGTGGCGTCGAATGTTTGTCGCTCTATTTTATTACCTTGGTACTTTCTACCGGTCTGGTCCACCGCCAACCAGACTTTCGACTTTTATTAAAACCTTCTAGCGTCTGTGTCCAGTTATCACTTCTTGGTCAAGTTCTTCCTGAGCACTGTTTCTTCTGTTTACACTTGTCAGTGTCCAATCGTGATGCTCTATCTCTAGTGTTATGAGAATCGGTTTTCTACCTTGTTCTCTACGTTTCTGATCTAAGTTTTCTTACTTATTTTATTGGCAAGCCTTATTACTAAAATGTGTTCATAATTATAAACATAATTCTAGGTTACAAGAGACTGTTATATAAAGATGACCTCAGGGCTGAGTCTGTCTTTATTGATGTGTTAACTGTCTCGTGGTGTTGACTGTACTGGATGTTATGTAATGTATACAGCCATGTTTTTCATTTTTTTTTTCTTAAAATTATGCTTTTGCGATTTAAACAAGTCATATATCCTATGTGCGTAATATATATATATATGTGAATATATATATATATATATGTGTATATATATATATTATATATATATATATATATATATATATATATATATATATATATATATATATGCACCACTGCTATTAAATAACGAAGATGTATGAAATCACACCCGAATGGATTACAGCTTACATCTAATCTGCGCTTATAAAGACTGCTTTTGATACGTTATTTTTAAAAATTTTCTGGTGGGAAATATTTCTATTAATTTCTCTATACCGTGAAAGAATGGTGTAGATATCTACTTAGTGACCAAAAACCTCCCTCAGCTGTGCATATTCTTATAATCTCTTTAGACCGAACACTCGAAGTTTCATAAGCAACAAAGTTTCCTTTCATTTCTAGAAAGGGAAATGTATACATTCTTGTGAATTTATAAAATTATATGATATTGTAAAATTTTTTTATTTGCATAGAGTCTTGAGAATTTATAAATGTATACATTATTGTGAATTTATAAATGTATATATTATGTGAATTTATAAATGTATACATTGTTGTGAATTTTCCATTGACTGACAATAGAATTATGTTATCTAGTTCACATGAGGAACTAAAACTAAATACTGATATGGCGTGTCTTCATAAAATTTGCGGGATTTATTAAAGCAAAAAGGTGACAGTAGCAATAGAACAAGACCTTGAGAGAGACAATATGAAGATAAAGTCCAGCACGTTCTCTCTTGGTAATATTGATCTTATTGAACAGCAGATACTCCTGAATCAAGCCTCCACTTTTCTTCACTTCTGTCCTACAATTTCTTCAACACGTGCGATATTTCAGACTTCCCAAGAAGATACCTCCATAATCATTCCACCAGCTGTACCAGTGAGCATCGCACAGACTGTTCATCGTTGGTCATTCACGTCAGTCCTTGATCACTCATTTTATGAAATACCAAGAATCCAAATGTGAAACTAGTCATCGTGGCTCGGTGCAGGAACTCCGTAGATAAGGCCACAAGTCATACAGAGCACGCAAAGACCTTGACAGTTAAATACTGGTTAAAGCATAGAAAGACTATGACAGTTCACCACTGGCTAGAGCACACACAGTACATGATAGTTCAAGACTGGCTAGAGCATATAAAAAGTATGATAATTCATCACTGAATAGAGCATACAAAGACATTGATAGTTCACCACTGGCTAGAGGACACAAAGAACATGATAGTTCACCACTGGCTAGAGGACACAAAGAACATGATAGTTCACCACTGGCTAGAGGACACAAAGAACATGATAAAACTCATGAAAGGGGAATGCTTTGACTTACTGAACTCTAAAAGCAGTGACAAAACTCTTAGAATGGTCATGTTTTGAATTACGTACAAGGAAAACTTCATTCTTTTATTTACTAAGTAATATAACACAATCTTCCTTTTCTCACTTTATTTTTCCCATTTTTTCTTTTCATTCTAATGATGACAATTAAACTAAAACAAATGTGTGAGTTGAATATAAGAGTTTTAATCGTAGGAAAGAAACAGACTTAGCCTATAGCAAAACTACCGCCGTTATTTGTTTGAAACATTTCCCAACATTTATCAACATTTTGTCAGTTCTTCAGCGTTCTATTGGTAGGTTTTATCAGGTGTTTACTGCGGCTTTTATAGATTACTGTGAATAATTTCCACTGTAATCTGTGTAGACTGTTGTGATTACATTTCCACTATAACTTGTGTAGATTACTGTGAATAATTTCCACTGTAATCTGTGTAGACTGTTGTGATTACATTTCCACTATAACTTGTGTAGACTGTTGTGATTACATTTCCACTATAACTTTGTAGATTATTGTGATTACATTTCCACTATAACTTGTGTAGATTGTTGTGATTACACTTCCACTATAGTTTGTGTAAACTGTTGTAAAAAAAATTAATGACTTTTAGTAGAAGTGAGAAAGAAAAGTTTGCAGTTCAGTCTAATACTTCGACCAATGGTATTCTTCAAACAAACAAGTTTGCAAAGGTGAAGCGAGTTAGAGAAAAATAGTTTAATTCTATCTTTCTGTATGTAGGAATAATACGTGTACACTCAATATGTTCTTGTTGTTATGTGAGAACAGAGTGTAGGCGCGGTTGTTTAGTAAAGTCCTGACTATAAAATAGTATTTACTGAACATATTTTCATCATCATCATCATCTTCATCATCATCATCATCTTCATCATCATCATCATCATCTTCATCATCATCATCATCATCAGGTGCCGTGCCGACTGGCGTTGGCTATTATGCTTCTCCAGAGTACCCGATCCTTCATGCAGGCCATCAGTTCAGTTGGTGACTCCTCTCACACCATCCCGTCAGACTGTCCAGTATCATTTCTCTAGGTCTTCCTCTTCATCTTCTTCCTTCTATTTTTCCTGTTGTTATAATATTTTCAATGCCCCCTCTTCTCATTGCATGTCCTATGAAGGTACATTGTCTCTCTCTTATCTTTTTGACAAGATTTTTTGTCTTCTCATACATTCTTCATTAGTTATTTTTGCTGTCCAGGGGATTCGCAACATTCTTCTAATAAACCACATTTCTTCTGCTTTCAATTGGTAGGTTTTATCAGGTGTTTACTGCGGCTTTTATAGATTACTGTGAATAATTTCCACTGTAATCTGTGTAGACTGTTGTGATTACATTTCCACTATAACTTGTGTAGATTACTGTGAATAATTTCCACTGTAATCTGTGTAGACTGTTGTGATTACATTTCCACTATAACTTGTGTAGACTGTTGTGATTACATTTCCACTATAACTTTGTAGATTATTGTGATTACATTTCCACTATAACTTGTGTAGATTGTTGTGATTACACTTCCACTATAGTTTGTGTAAACTGTTGTAAAAAAAATTAATGACTTTTAGTAGAAGTGAGAAAGAAAAGTTTGCAGTTCAGTCTAATACTTCGACCAATGGTATTCTTCAAACAAACAAGTTTGCAAAGGTGAAGCGAGTTAGAGAAAAATAGTTTAATTCTATCTTTCTGTATGTAGGAATAATACGTGTACACTCAATATGTTCTTGTTGTTATGTGAGAACAGAGTGTAGGCGCGGTTGTTTAGTAAAGTCCTGACTATAAAATAGTATTTACTGAACATATTTTCATCATCATCATCATCTTCATCATCATCATCATCTTCATCATCATCATCATCATCTTCATCATCATCATCATCATCATCAGGTGCCGTGCCGACTGGCGTTGGCTATTATGCTTCTCCAGAGTACCCGATCCTTCATGCAGGCCATCAGTTCAGTTGGTGACTCCTCTCACACCATCCCGTCAGACTGTCCAGTATCATTTCTCTAGGTCTTCCTCTTCATCTTCTTCCTTCTATTTTTCCTGTTGTTATAATATTTTCAATGCCCCCTCTTCTCATTGCATGTCCTATGAAGGTACATTGTCTCTCTCTTATCTTTTTGACAAGATTTTTTGTCTTCTCATACATTCTTCATTAGTTATTTTTGCTGTCCAGGGGATTCGCAACATTCTTCTAATAAACCACATTTCTTCTGCTTTCAATGATTTTTGCGCAGACTTGCCTATTGTCCATGATTCACTTCCATATAACAAGATAGGTTCAATATAGCATTTTGGGACTCGTTTTCTAACATTCATTGATACATATGTGTTAGCTAATATGTTTCTCATTCTCTGAAACGCAGTCTTTGCTTGGCGTATTATGTTCCTAATTTCTGTTCTGCATTTCCCAACTGAAGATATTACTGCTCCATTGTATTTGAATTTCTGCACCAGCTTTAGAATAGTTCCATTTAATTTAATACTGCATGCTGGTGGATTCTGTTTCTTAGATATAACCATAGTCTCTGTCTTTTTGATGTTCAAAGTAAGGCCTTTCTGTTCACTTTCTTTTGCGACCTTATCATAGAGATTTTGCAGGTGTTGTTGGTTCTCAGCTATCAGTACTGTGTCGTCAGCGTACCGAAGGTTGTTAATATTGTATCCTCCAATCTTTATGCCTGGTTCTGTGATGATTGTTCTTAGAATATTCTCGCTATACAGAGAAAAAAGGTCTGGAGATAGTACACATCCTTGTCGCACCCCTTGTTTTATAAGTTGATATTTTCCAGTTCTATTTTCAACTCGAACTGCTGCTTCTTGCTGCCAGTATAGATGTTTTACAATCATCAGGTCCTTGCCGTCTATACTGATGTCTTCAAGCATTTTAATAATTTCATTATGTTTCACCTTGTCAAATGCCTTGGTGTAATCAATGAAGCATAAGTAGAGATCTTTCTGTACTTCTAAAGCTCTTTCTGTTAGTGTTCGTAAAGCATAAATGGCATTGTGTGTTCCCTTTCCTTCAACAAATCCAAACTGTTCATCTGCTATTTCCATTTTTATCTTTATCCTTGTTCTTCTCATAATGATTCTCAGAAGTAGCTTCGTTATGTGACATGAGAGGCTGATAGTCCGGTGGTCGTCACATTCCTTTGCACCTGGTTTCTTTGGTAGTGCTATAAACGTGGATTTAATCAGGTCACTGGGAATATAACCACTGTTGTAAAGAACATATTTTAGACAACCTTATTATATGTACTAACTGTTTCTAGTGAAAGGTGAAAGAAGTTTATGATTTTCAAGGCAGTAACTATGTAACCTTCCTTGGTTAAAATATCATGTAAGATCGAGGTAAATTATTTCAGTAAGCACAGCGCCTGGTTTCTGTCTGACTAACTTCTATACCAGTAGATTCTGTGAACAGCAGAAGGTTCCCTGGGTCAGGTGGATTGAATGTGGGACACCTGGGACTGACTGAAGAGTCGGGGGCGGGATTGCTATATGAGGAAAAGAGAAAAGTCTTCAGTAATCAAGATTATGCCCCCTTGCTTCAAATAGTGAAATCTTTCTGACTTACTACGAATTCTACATAAACAAAACAAAACGAAGCAGGTACACATAATTCACACCCATGTTATGCAGACTATGTTTTCGTTAAAAATGTTTCAAATCACACAAATATGCTGCATGTATCAATATATATCCAGTAAGTGGAAGAATAATCTGAATTTTAAATAACGGTCTATAAAGAAAAGGGCATGAAACGTCTAGGTAAAGCCATGACTCGATCTTTTTTTACAAAATGTGAGCAATTATCTGGTTTCCCTGTAAAAAGTTGCGTCCTATCATGAGATAGCTGTAATATCTCTGTATCCTGTTGCATCTGTATGATGTAGTGCGGTGTGAAGTGATAGTGACTTCACAGTTCAAGCAACTGCAGCATTTGAGATAAGGATTCCAGCATTTGTCCTCGCCGCCATCTTGTTTTCATAGGGAAACCTCAGGAACCAGTTTTGCAAAGATCTGGGTGACCTCGATGTCAGTCGGTCTTGAAAAGTTCTGCCTGAGTGAGAAACTGAACCAGAGACCTACTAGTCGACAGGCAAGTCATCAATCACTGCACCATCGATATTTATATATGGCAGTGTTTGTTGTGTCTGTGTGTGTGTGTAAGCACTAGTCTTTGAAGTTTTGCAAATTTGATGTTAGCACAAGAAAATGTTATCATTTGATAAAATTTCATGTAAGATCGAGGTAAATTATTTCAGTAAGCACAGCGCCTGGTTTCTGTCTGACTAACTTCTATACCAGTAGATTCTGTGAACAGCAGAAGGTTCCCTGGGTCAGGTGGATTGAATGTGGGACACCTGGGACTGACTGAAGAGTCGGGGGCGGGATTGCTATATGAGGAAAAGAGAAAAGTCTTCAGTAATCAAGATTATGCCCCCTTGCTTCAAATAGTGAAATCTTTCTGACTTACTACGAATTCTACATAAACAAAACAAAACGAAGCAGGTACACATAATTCACACCCATGTTATGCAGACTATGTTTTCGTTAAAAATGTTTCAAATCACACAAATATGCTGCATGTATCAATATATATCCAGTAAGTGGAAGAATAATCTGAATTTTAAATAACGGTCTATAAAGAAAAGGGCATGAAACGTCTAGGTAAAGCCATGACTCGATCTTTTTTTACAAAATGTGAGCAATTATCTGGTTTCCCTGTAAAAAGTTGCGTCCTATCATGAGATAGCTGTAATATCTCTGTATCCTGTTGCATCTGTATGATGTAGTGCGGTGTGAAGTGATAGTGACTTCACAGTTCAAGCAACTGCAGCATTTGAGATAAGGATTCCAGCATTTGTCCTCGCCGCCATCTTGTTTTCATAGGGAAACCTCAGGAACCAGTTTTGCAAAGATCTGGGTGACCTCGATGTCAGTCGGTCTTGAAAAGTTCTGCCTGAGTGAGAAACTGAACCAGAGACCTACTAGTCGACAGGCAAGTCATCAATCACTGCACCATCGATATTTATATATGGCAGTGTTTGTTGTGTCTGTGTGTGTGTGTAAGCACTAGTCTTTGAAGTTTTGCAAATTTGATGTTAGCACAAGAAAATGTTATCATTTGATAAAATTTCAAAGACGTTTTCATTTTTAAAGAATTATATGTCCTCCTTGACACGCGCAGATGTTGACTGCTTTTAGCCCGAACTACAACTACAAAGTATTAAAGATTACAATAATAATTTCATGCAAGCGAAAAGTTCACACTCACAGACATGATGACAATAATCTTACCGAAACTTAGCAAAGTTACCCCAGTAAGTCATGACTTTTTGGCTCAGATTCACCTCTCTAGGTGAGAGACCAGGTATGGCCAATGTTTCAGTTCCAAAAAACAAAAGGTAACTCTGACGTGTGAAAGATTCCAGCCCAGTCTGGTAAGTTTGTGATGTCTGGTCGATGGTTGAACAAGTAGAGGTACACACTCTGTGACGCCATAGCGTAAGCTGTTGCTAGGTAACGATGAGGACACCAAAATGAATAGTCGCCAGTGACGTTCTTGAGTATTTGGAAGCGGGTATCGTTTATGTCATCCCCGAGATTGTAGAAATCATAAACAACTTTCAAATCTGACAGAACTTGATCAACAAATTCTGGTTTCACGATAATAGTGATGAATTCTCTCAGTTTTTTATCAAGACCCTGAAAGGAGACAACATTTTGTTCACGAAATTCACATTTTCTGATTATTGCTGGTATTTGGTTTCTAACTCTAAAACAAAGTATTTTGAATTAAGAATATCTCAGATATATACATCTGAGAATCAAATTCTGAGGTGAAATAATCTTATGAAATTGCCTTGTTAGAAATTCAAGAATTTTTTTTTCAATTATTTTAAACACGTTTCACAGTCAGGTCATGAAATAAACATAAATAAATGAACGTTCTAAATGTTTTAGTACACAAAATGTACTTTACTGCATGGAACCAGTTTATCAGAAATTAAGAAAAAAAATATATATATATAATATAAAATAGTATGTGATTAGTTGTAGCGTAAAAATAATGTGAAATAGCAGTGCATGATGACTTCTTGAGAACATTTGCTTTTCTCTTCTTCATCATCATCTTCTTCTGTACCTCCACATTCGTGTCATTGTCATGGCCAAGTAGTTCTGTTTCATAAATGTCATTAACTGTTGTAGATGTATAATCTGCTAATGTTCAGTATGTTACATGATATATGGTCATTCAGTATGTTACATGATATATGGTCATTCAGTATGTTACATGATATATGGTCAATTATTTGCTTTATATTTAAAAGAATCAGTATGTTACACTATATATGGTCATCTATTTGATTTATATTCCAGAGAGTCAGTACGTTACATGATATACGGTCATCTATTTGCTTTATATTTCAGAGAATCAGTATGCTACATGATATATGGTCTTCTATTTGCTTTAAATATTGAAGAAGGCTGGCTAATGAAGAGGATTAAAGAGAGAAAACTGAAATATTTTGGGCACATTAAACGTCATGATAATTTAGAGAAGACCGTATTGGAAGGATACATAATGGGAAAAAGAAAAAGAGGAAGACCAAGACGAAGATGGCTGCAAGACATCGTTGACAATCTGGAAATGGATGCAATAGCAGCAGGCCATCTTGCTCACAACCGAGAGGCCTACAGGAGTGCTGTTTGGGAGGCAAAGTTCCGCAAGGGACATGCAAATGAATGAATGAATGATTTGCTTTAAATTCCAGATAGTCAGTATGTTACATGATATATGGTCATCTATTTGCTTTATATTCCAGAGAGTCAGCATATGATATGATATATGGTCAACTATTTGCTTTATATTCCAGAGAGTCAGTATGTTACGTCGTGTATGGTCATATATTTGCTTTATATTCAACAGAGTTAGAATTTTGCTTGATATATAGTCAGCAGTATGCTTTCTGTTCTAGGGAATTAGTATGTTACGTGATGTATGGCCATCGTTGTGCTTTCTATTCTAGAGAATTACTATGTTACGTTGGCCAACAATTTGCTTTCTGTTCTAGAGAATTAGTATTTTACGTTGAAGAACAATTTGCTTTATGTTCTAGAGAATTGCTATGTTGCGTGATGTATGGCCATCACTGTGCTTTCTATTCTAGAGAATTAGTACGTTACATGATATACGGTCATCTATTTGCTTTATATTTCAGAGAATCAGTATGCTACATGATATATGGTCTTGTATTTGCTTTAAATATTGAAGAAGGCTGGCTAATGAAGAGGATTAAAGAGAGAAAACTGAAATATTTTGGGCACATTAAACGTCATGATAATTTAGAGAAGACCGTATTGGAAGGATACATAATGGGAAAAAGAAAAAGAGGAAGACCAAGACGAAGATGGCTGCAAGACATCGTTGACGATCTGGAAATGGATGCAATAGCAGCAGGCCATCTTGCTCACAACCGAGAGGCCTACAGGAGTGCTGTTTGGGAGGCAAAGTTCCGCAAGGGACATGCAAATGAATGAATGAATGATTTGCTTTAAATTCCAGATAGTCAGTATGTTACATGATATATGGTCATCTATTTGCTTTATATTCCAGAGAGTCAGCATATGATATGATATATGGTCAACTATTTGCTTTATATTCCAGAGAGTCAGTATGTTACGTCGTGTATGGTCATATATTTGCTTTATATTCAACAGAGTTAGAATTTTGATTGATATATAGTCAGCAGTATGCTTTCTGTTCTAGTGAATTAGTATGTTACGTGATGTATGGCCATCGTTGTGCTTTCTATTCTAGAGAATTACTATGTTACGTTGGCCAACAATTTGCTTTCTGTTCTAGAGAATTAGTATTTTACGTTGAAGAACAATTTGCTTTATGTTCTAGAGAATTGCTATGTTGCGTGATGTATGGCCATCACTGTGCTTTCTATTCTAGAGAATTAGTATGTCACGTTGGCCAACAATTTCATTTCTGTTCTAGAGAATTAATATGTTACGTGATGTATGGCAATCACTATGGTTTCTCTTCTAGAGAATTCCTCTGTTAAGCTGGTCAACAGTTTGCTTTCTGTTCTATAGAATTGGTATGTTACGTGATGTATGGCTATCACTGTGCTTTCTATTCTAGAGAATTAGTATGTTAAGTTGGCCAACAATTTGCTATCTGTTTTAGAGAATAAGTATGTTACGGTGGCCAACAATTTGTTTTCTGTTTTAGAGAATTAGTATGTTACGTTGGCCAACAATTTGCTTTCTGTTCTAGAGAATTAGTATGTTACGTTGGCCAATAATTTGCTTTCTGTTCTAGAGAATTAGTATGTTACGTTGGCCAACAATTTGCTTTCTGTTCTAGAGAATTAGTATGTTAAGTGATGTATGACTATCATTGTGCTTTCTATTCTAGAGAACTAGTATCTTACGTTAGCCGACAATTTTCTTTCTGTTCTAGAGAATTAGTATGTTACGTTGGTCAATAATTTGCTTTCTGTTTTAGAGAATTAGTATGTTACGTTGGCCAATAATTTGCTTTCTTTTTTAGAGAATTAGTATGTTACGTTGGCCAATAATTTGCTTTCTGTTTTAGAGAATTAGTATGTTACGTTGGCCAACAATTTTCTTTCTGTTCTAGAGAATTAGTATGTTACGTTGGCCAATAATTTGCTTTCTGTTTTAGACAAATCGGGGTCGAGTTGAAGCAGAGCCTTACATATGTTGGCACCTTAAAATGTAACCGCCCCCGCTGCGTTAACTGCCCTATAGTCTGGGAAACGAAAATGATCACCTTTCCCAAAACTATCCTCACTCTTCATGAGGGATTCACATGCGAGTCCTGTAATGTGATATATGTCATCGTTTCTAAAAGATGCAGGATAACGTATATTGGTGAGACTGGCCTCAGATTAGGTGACCGCATGCAAAAACATCTGTACGACATCGCCCAGCATGCTTCGAAACCAGCCCCAAATCATTTCAGTGGCCCCAACCACAGAGGCAAATCTGATTTTCTGGTAACAGCCATCAAACAATGTCACGCAAATGACACAAGCCGCCTGGCGCTTGAGAACCGCTGCATCCAAAATTATGGGACCCTAGAGCCACATGGGTTAAACTCGCTGTTCAGCTACACTTAACATCCTCTTCAATCATTATATATCCTCTCCACTAAGCTCCACCCCTTCTTACTTGTCAAACCTCCTCACAGCATCACTTTGCAACCCCTCTTCCCTAATCATCTGTTTCAACTTCTCTTGGCTATGTCAACATTGTATCACTCTCTCTCCCCTTCCAGGTTCCCCATCCACCACCCCCAGTTACAACCCAGCGACCACATATCACAGGTCTCTATTTAAACAGTCTCCACGTTCTACTAAATCCATTCCTGACACACACCGCCGGACAAGCCACATCTTACAATTTACAGCTAAGTACTATATTTATTATTTTTTAAAATAGTATGCATGTGAATTTACACTTTATCTCCTCTCCCAATTTCTTCGTCCTGTATGTTTTTGTATGATTAAGGCTCAAGCCGAAACGTTACAACCTTGTAGTCGTTAAGTAATAAAGCTGCTCCTACTTTTTTTCTAGTTTATACATTCTGGTATCACAGCTTTACTGCAGTGCATCGTGTATAGTTATATACTTATACACTAATTATAATATGGCGAAAGAATCGGAGAAGGCAGCACAAACAGGAGACAGCAAAACTCTATATAACATACAAAAGAGGTTAACAGGTACTATTGCATCCAAAGAAAGACCAATCCTTAACAAAACTGGAACCCTATTAACATCAAGTAAAGAACAAAAGCAAAGATGGTCGGAACACTTCCAAGAACTATTTAATCGACCACATCCAAAAGAACTGATAGACATTACAACTGATTTACCATTCCCACAACTAAATGTAAACCTAGATGAAATTACATTGCATGAAACTGAAACAACAAAGCTGCAAGTAAAGATGAAATAACAGCCGAAATGTTAAAAGCTATTAATATAGACAACATGAAACAACTACAGAGAATGTTCAATAAAGTTTCGAAAGAAGAAAAAGTCCCTTCTAAATGAAAAAAGGAATCATTCTTAAAATACCGGAAAAAGGCAACCTTAGCGATTCCAACAACTGGAGAGGAGTAACCTTACTATCAGTTGTGTCAAAAGTTTTTTGTAAAGTTATTCTGAATAGAATTCGATATATAGTGGTTGATGCAATGAGAGAAGAACAAGCAGGATTTCGAAAAAGGAGAAGCTGTCTCAACCAGATCTTTACTCTAAGAATAATACTTGAAGAACATAGTGAAAAAAACTTCCGGCGTGACGTGCAAGATGGCGGTCGTTTTTAAAACGCTCTCGCCGGCATGCAGAAATCAGCGGAATTCCGCTTGATCTGTTACATATCATGTACCGGGAGTTGGGCATAAGGCTAACAACCTTATCCTGAGACCTATCTAGAGGCAACTCCAGATGGGAAAAAAAGATATCGTTATGGAAACTCGCAGAGAAACCAACCGAGCATCAGGGATGCCAACTCCGAAGAGCTCATTCGTCGGCCCCAAACATGTGACAAAGATCGGATTCTGGAATGTGAGAACGATGGCAGCACCAACAAAAACTACCCAGGTCATCAAAGAAATGGAGAGATACCATCTAGACATACTTGGCATCAGCGAAATGCGATGGCCAGAAGCAGGTAAAAGATCGGCGGAAAACGGTAAGTTAATTATACATTCAGGCAGAAATGACAATAAATTCCGAGACGGAATGGGCATTATTATGTCAAATGTAGCTGCAAAGAGCCTTGTAGAATGGGAACCAGTGAACAGTCGTATAATAAGAGCACGATACAACCTACGACACGGAAGAATGACAATAATACAGTGTTATGCACCCACGAATGATGCAGATGATGATGTGAAAGACGACTTCTATCACCAACTACAACAAATCATCAACAAAGTCCCTAAACACGACATCCTAATTGCTATGGGGGACTTCAATGCTAAGGTAGGGAAGGATAATACCGACGTTGAAAAAGTGATGGGGAAAGAAGGAATTGACATGGTTAATCAGAATGGAGAAAGATTAATTGAAATATGTCTAACAGAGGGCATGGTCATTGGAGGCACAATATTCCCACACAAAGAGATACATAAAACAACGTGGATATCTCCAGATGATAGAACTAGAAACCAGATAGACCATTTTTGTATTAGAAAGCAATACAGAACATCTCTCATGGATGTAAGGGCTTATAGGGGTGCATATGTCAACAGTGATCACAACCTGTGCATAGGGAAAATAAAACTAAAATTGAAAAGTCAACACAAGAAATCAGTACACAGAAAGATAAACATCCACAGCCTACAAGAAGAAAATACTAACATTAATTTCAATCAGGAACTTGCCAATCATTCCAAAACACCCAGTGAAATTGAGGAGATAGGTATAGATGAGTTATGGAATTCTTACAGCACAGCCATAATCACAGCAGCAAAAGTAAGCGCTGGATTGGAAAAACCAAATAGAAAAGCATGGATATCAGATAAAACATGGAAGTATATACATGAAAGACGAGCAGCCAAATTAAACATGTTGAATGCAAAAGCAGATCATGAAAGAGATTCGTCAAAAGCAAAATACAAAGACATAGACAAGAAAGTAAAAAGTTCAGCTAGAAGGGATAAAAGAGAATACATAGACAATATGGCGAAAGAGGCAGAAAAAGCAGCAAAAACAGGAGACAGCAAAACTTTATATAACATACAAAAGAGGCTAACAGGTACTATTATATCTAAAGAAAGACCAATCCTTAGCAAAACTGGAACACTATTAACATCAAATAAAGACCAAAAGCAAAGATGGGCTGAACACGTCCAAGAAATACTCAATCGACCACACCCAAAAGAATTGTTAAAGCTTGAAACTGACTTACCAGCCCCACAACTAAATGTCAATCTAGATGAAATTAAATTGCATGAAATTGAAGCAGCAGTGAATTTAATGGCTAACAACAAAGCTGCAGGTGAAGATGAGATAACAGCCGAGATGCTAAAAGCTATCAATAGTGACAACATGAGACAACTACAGAGAATGTTTAACAAGATTTGGAAAGAAGAAAAGGTCCCTTCTAATTGGAAGAAGGGAATCATTGTTAAAATACCAAAAAAGGGCAACCTTAGTGACTGTAACAACTGGAGAGGAGTAACCTTAATATCAGTTGTGTCAAAAGTATTTTGCAAGGTCATTTTGAATAGACTCAAAGATATAGTGGATACTGCAATGAGAGAAGAACAAGCAGGATTTCGAAAAGGGAGAAGCTGTCTCGACCAGATCTTTACTCTCAGAATAATACTTGAAGAACATATTGAAAAGCAAAAACCATTAATACTGAATTTCATAGATTTTAAGAAGGCATTTGATAGCATACACAGAGATTCATTATGGAGAATTTTATGTCTATATGGAATACCATCTAAAATTGTCAACATCATTAAGGACTTATACAATGGATATGGTTGTGCAGTCAAGACAGAAGAAGGGATGAGTGAATGGTTCCAGATTGAAACAGGCGTGAAACAAGGATGTATACTGTCTGCTTTACTTTTTGGGATTACAATAGACTTCATAATGAAAAAATGCAACACAGGTATTGACTGGGTACATGGGACCCAACTAGAAGATCTTGATTTTGCTGATGACATAACTCTTATCAGTAATAATGTGAATTCCATGCAAGAAAAAACAGATAGCCTATCTTCACTGGCTAGCAAAATAGGACTTGAAATTAACAAGGACAAAACAAAAATAATGAAAATTCCCATCAATCAAAATGGAAAAATACACATAGAAGGGACAGATATTGAAGAAGTCAATCAATTTGCATACCTTGGCAGCTACATAGACCAGGATGGTGACACTAGAAAGGAAGTTAGGATTAGAATTGCAAAAGCAGTATCAATCTTCAAGAATCTTGAGAACATATGGAATTCAAAAGTTATAAGCACAAAAACCAAGTTAAGACTATTCAATTCAAATGTAATATCCACCCTCATGTATGCATGCGAAAGCTGGAAAACAACTAAAGAAATTGAAAAGAAATTAGACTCTTTTGAAAACAAATGCCTAAGGAAAATACTCGGCATCAAGTGGAATGAATTCAAGAACAATGCAGAGATAAGACAGATGACTGAACAACAACCAGTCTCACGGGTGATCAGGAAAAGGAGATGGACATATGTTGGTCACTTGATGAGAAGAAATGATCAGAGAATCCCAAAACAAGCTATCAAGTGGAACACAACAGGCTGAAGAAATAGGGGCAGACCGCGTGAAACTCTAAAGAGGACATTATTAAGAGAGGCCAAGTTAACAGGCATAAAATCCTTTGATGAGGTTGAAAGACTCGCCGAAGACAGGAAAAATTGGCGAACTACTTTGCGAGCCCTATGTGACGTCTAACGGCACGGGAAGGATATAAGATATATATATAAGATAAGATAGTGAAAAGCAAAGACCGTTAATCCTGAACTTCATAGATTTTAAAATGGCATTTGACAGCATACACAGAGAATTATTATCGAGGATTTAAGAATATATGGAATACCATCTAAGATTGTCAACATCATTAGTGACCTCTACAATGGATATGTCTGTGCAGTCAATATAGACGAAGGAATGAGTGAATGGTTCCAGATTGAAACAGGCGTGAAACAAGGGTGTGTAATGTCTCCCTTGCTTGTAGGAATTGCCATAGACTTCATAATGAAAAAATGTTGCAAAGGTAAACTGGCATTGACTGGGTAGGTGAGACCCAACTGGAAGATCTTGATTTTGCTGATGACATAACTCTTATCAGCGACAACAGGAAATCAATGCAAGTAAAAACAGATAACCTGTCTTCAATGGCTAGTAAAATAGGACTTGATATTAACAAGGATAAAACAAAAATAATGAAGGTTCTCATTAACGACGAAGGAGAAATATACGTAGAAGGAACAGCTGTTGAAACCATTTTACACATCTCGGCAGCTATATAGACCACAATGGTGATACAAGAAAACAAGTTAGAATTCGAATTGCCAAAGCAGCATTGACTTTCAGGAATCTTGAGAACATATGGCATTCAAAAGATTAAAGCAGGATTCTCTGCGTGATTCTCGGTGTTCATTCAGTCTTCTGCTCTTCTATGTGTAAAATGTAGAATGGTGTATTTCTATTCATCTCTGTGTAGATTTCCACTATTTTCCACTGGAATAATGTTCTTTCTTACATTACTATTCTACGTTGTTTTGCGTCTGTTTTGTTACTCACTTCACAGACTTACTTGCTCCCAGGTGAAATAGTAATACAGAAGCAGCAACATTACAGTTGACATGAATTTAATGATGCACGGGGTGACGATGAGTCGATGAGAGATATGACGAGAACGACAAAAGCATCAACAAAATTCATGGACATAAGACTGGACATCTCCATGATATATGTTCCGGCAGACTGCTGTCGCCATCTGAACATCCTAACACACTCTATTCTACATCTATTTCTCTAAACAACAACATTTCTAACAGCCTAATCTACGTCTATCTCAGACGATACAAAAAACACAACTCTCCCTCAGTCTTCTGATTTCTCTCTCACCTGACCTTTTCCTGTCACACCTTAACCGTGACCCTCGTGCAACCCGAGACAAAGCAGATGGACTCTACTCATAAACAGCTGATTATTTTAGAAGATAACTCATTTTATACAAATGTTCCAATTCTCAGATGAGTTATCTATCTTATATCCTAACATTCAATATACTGCTATAAGATATAAGCACAAAAACCAAGTTAAGATTATTCTATAGAAATGTAATATCCACCCTCATTTATGCATGTCTTCTTCTTCTTCTTCGTTCGCTTCTACCACCAAAACCGCACTGTGATCCTACTGAATTTATGCCTGTGGTCCTCGTTAGGTCCCGTGGTCTCCTGTGTGGTCCCCGAAAGGACCACACGAGATCCATGAGAGGACCACAAGGGGTTCAGAGTATCACAGGGCTTTAGCCTGTATTCTTCTTATCTTATATCTTATATCCTTCCCGTGCCGTTAGACGTCACATAGGGCTCGCAAAGTAGTTCGCCAATTTTTCCTGTCTTCGGCGAGTCTTTCAACCTCATCAAAGGATGTTATGCCTGTTAACTTGGCCTCTCTTAATAATGTCCTCTTTAGAGTTTCACGCGGTCTGCCCCTTTTTCTTCGGCCTGTTGTGTTCCACTTGATAGCTTGTTTTGGGATTCTCTGATCATTTCTTCTCATCAAGTGACCAACATATGTCCATCTCCTTTTCCTGATCACCCGTGAGACTGGTTGTTGTTCAGTCATCTGTCTTATCTCTGCATTGTTCTTGAATTCATTCCACTTGATGCCGAGTATTTTCCTTAGGCATTTGTTTTCAAAAGAGTCTAATTTCTTTTCTATTTCTTTAGTTGTTTTCCAGCTTTCGCATGCATAAATGAGGGTGGATATTACATTTGAATTGAATAGTCTTAACTTGGTTTTTGTGCTTATAACTTTTGAATTCCATATGTTCTCAAGATTCTTGAAGATTGATGCTGCTTTTGCAATTCTGATCCTAACTTCCTTTCTAGTGTCACCATCCTTGTCTATGTAGCTGCCAAGGTATGCAAATTGATTGACTTCTTCAATATCTGTCCCTTCTATGTGTATTTTTCCATTTTGATTGATGGGAATTTTCATTATCTTTGTTTTGTCCTTGTTAATTTCAAGTCCTATTTTGCTAGCCAGTGAAGATAGGCTATCTGTTTTTTCTTGCATGGAATTCACATTATTACTGATAAGAGTTATGTCATCAGCAAAATCAAGATCTTCTAGTTGGGTCCCATGTACCCAGTCAATACCTGTGTTACCTGTGCAGCATTTTGTCATTATGAAGTCTATTGTAATCCCAAAAAGTAAAGGAGACAGTATACATCCTTGTTTCACGCCTGTTTCAATCTGGAACCATTCACTCATCCCTTCTTCTGTCTTGACTGCACAACCATATCCATTGTATAAGTCCTTAATGATGTTGACAATTTTTTATATTGTTATATATATTATATTATTGTTATATATTGTTATATATTGTTATATATATTATATATATATATATATTATATTGTTATATTTTTATATTTATATATAAGAATACAGACACTGTATTCTTGGTGGGTCTCAAAAGCGGGATTGCGTGACACCGTGGTTTTCTTTTCACCAGTTTAATCTAGGGTTGGACTTTCTCACCGGAAGACCTCGACGTGTTTAGGATATCAGTGCACCCCCGCTGGGTGAGAGGTGGTTGCCCATCCAGTCCAGAGTTGGACTTTCCCACCGGAAAACCTCAGCGTGATTAGGATACGCAAACATCCCCGCCGGGTGGGAGGTGGTTGCCTATCTAGACTGCCGTGGTCCAGTGTCTCCGACTTCAGCATTTTGCGGTCGTGGCCGCTACCCTTCCTAGTTGTGACCAGGATGGAGCTTTTGTCCAGGAGGACGAATCCTCACCACTAGTGACTTCTACCCCTGGGTTGCGCCGTTTTAGGCATATTATCCCAGTATGGGCGTGTTTGGGACGTGACCGACCTCTAGAGCAGAGGTACTGTGACATGCATAGCCTTCAAGATTCACCCCTGGTGTGAGCCGGTTTAGGCAAAATTCACCAGTATGGGTGTATATCAGGCGTGACCGACCTCTAGAGTGGAGATGGCATGACATGTCTAGCCATCAAGTTCCACCCCTGGTGTGTGCCGGTTTAGGCATATTTCACCAGTGTAGGTGTATTTCGGACGTGGCCGACCTCTAGAGCAGAGGTGCCGTGGTATGTGTAGCTCTCGCAGCGATACTACTGGACATACCGGTTAAACTTACACTTTATCCTTTCCACCACCTTTTCCCATCGGCGCCGCACAGCAACCTTTATTTCTTTTCCGCATTCTTCCTTGACCGGGAGGAGCTTCACTCCACGCGCGACATTTGAAGAGTCTTGCCAGCAGTGTCTTAACCTCTGGGACAAGCCGGTTCATGCATTTCACCCGATATGACTGCACTCAGGACGTGGCCGACCTCCAGACCAGAGGTGGGGTGATTTGACTGTTTGAACGTATGTGCTGTTCTATATATTGAGGAACTTATGTGCTGTTCTATATATTGAGGAACTTATGTGCTGGTCTATATATTGAGGAACTTATGTGCTGGTCTATATATTGAGGAACGTATGTGCTGTTCTATATATTGAGGAACTTATGTGCTGTTCTACATATTGAAGTATTTGAATTTGGCTTATTGTAATCCCTGGTATTATAATACAGAACTTACGACTTCCACTGGTAAACTTTTGTATTGCCTGTGTTCATGCTTGTGAACTTTTCCTGTCGTGTGGCAGAAACAGTGTTTCATCACATCTCATATAACATCACCTTCATCTTCCTCATCTCATATAACATCACCCTCATCTTCCTCATCTCATATAACATCACCTTCATCTTCCTCATCTCATATAACATCACCTTCATCTTCCTCATCTCATATAACATCACCCTCATTTTCCTCATCTCATATAACATCACCTTCATCTTCCTCATCTCATATAACATCACCCTCATTTTCCTCATCTCATATAACATCACCCTCATCTTCCTCATCTCATATAACATCACCCTCATCTTCCTCATCTCATATAACATCACCCTCATTTTCCTCATCTCATATAACATCATCCTCATCTTCCTCATCTCATATAACATCACCCTCATTTTCCTCATCTCATATAACATCATCCTCATCTTTCTCATCTCATATAACATCACCCTCATCTTCCTCATATTAAACTTGCGTCTGTCTGACATATATTTTTAGACTGTTGGTTCTTCATAACGTTAATTTTTAAGTCATGTAGATTTGCCAGGCTCAGGTTTGTGACCTTGTTGTCCTGGTGTTGGACTGCCTGGGTTCTTTGGCGTTCTTAGCGTGTAGCCAGGAGTGCAAATTATGGGAGATTTTAAAAGATAGTTCAATCTGAACTTCACAATTATAACACTAGACAACTTTTCCTGATAGCAGAACTTATAAAAGGGTTGTCTTTCTACTAGTAAGACGCTTACCACCTCTTCTTCTTCTTCTTGTAAAATAAGTGGAAGGAGAGGACGACAATGTGTAAAGTGCTGCCGATGTCCAGCCCTCTCCTCACAGCAAACTGCAAGTATTGCTTCTCATTCTTTCATGCTGTTCTGAGTTTTTGAATTGTTTTTCTCAAACAGATTCCGAGTAAGAGTCTAGGCAAACCATGCTACCTAGTTTTTGTTACCTGTGATATTCTTAGCATTTGAAAGGTACAACCTTCATTCAGAGTGAAGTTTATGTATAGTCTGTTTGTACGACTGGACGCTGAGGAAGGTTAACAGTAAGTTGGTATATTGGTTAGTGTTAAAGATAGTTGTTAGAGTTGCTTGGCTAGAAGGTTCGTGTTGTAAGTTGGCATTAGGTAACTAGTTAGTTCATCCGTAGGTTTTGGTATTTTTAAGTTTGTAGGTTCATCAACGTCACGCAACCTTGGTGAAAAAAGGATTCTAGATCAGGATTGCTTAGAGTTGATCTTCTTTATATTGGGCTTTTGTTGTCATTAACTTTCAAGGACTCCATGACGACAGGTCCTGCAAACTGCTGGGTCATGAGGCTGTCGCTGTTGCATGACACAGATCAGTACTAGTTATAGCTTTTACCTGACACAGATTAGTACCAGCCTCACCTTTTACTTGACACCGATTAGTACCAGCTACAGCTTTTGCCCGTACTTTGTCCAGCACCGCTGGGATACAAGAGAGCACCGAACTCTCCAGGAGTAAGCACCATTGCGGGGGTGGGGGGAATAAACCAATCACTCTCTGACCTTGAAAGTATAGGTAACCCCGTGTGTTAGAATTAACAGTTGCTGTGGTGATAGTTAAGGTTCAGGGTTCAAGGATCTTCATCACGTTCAGAACACTGGGGAGAATATTTGTTGTGCACAGAGAAAGTGGACTTAGAGACATTGTTTGTTAAGGATATTTCAGCACACAATCGCTGGGTGTATTCCTCATATGTTGAGCACTTCAGTAGTGTAGTTTTGAGATGTGTTGAAATGAATGAAATGTTGAATGAAATTAACTGTACCCGTACTGAAGCATATATATTTGTTTGAGTCTGTCGTGTTTTACATATTGAATTTATACATTATTGTATTACATTACTGCTTAGCTACAAAGGGCAGGCACCATGGCTTCAGCTCCAGCCATGCCAAATTTGCAGCAGATGCTGCAACTGCCCTGTCGAGGAATTTCAATCCTCCCAGGTTTTGTCATCAGCTGATCGATCTGACGGGTCTTCAGCAAAACTGAAGCAATGGCTGAATGAAGTGGACAGACTCATGGCAGTCAGAGAAGTGGACAGACTCGTGGCAGTCAAAGAAGTGGACAGACTCACGGCAGTCAGAGAAGTGGACAGACTCACGGCAGTCAGAGAAGGGGAAAGACTCACGGCAGTCAGAGAAGGGGAAAGACTCACGGCAGTCAGAGAAGGGGACAGACTCACGGCAGTCAGAGAAGTGGACAGACTCACGGCAGTCAGAGAAGTGGACAGACTCACGGCAGTCAGAGAAGGGACATGTCATGGAGGAAAATCCTGGAGTATTTACGCACTGCTGGTCCCATGTCTAAGCTTGTGAAGCAAGGCTTCCACATTCAGGAGTCTTGGGAGGAGTTTGTTGCCGTGCTCCTAGCATGTTATGCAGTGCCGGAGACTCCTAGCATGTTATGCAGTGCCGGAGACTCCTAGCATATTATGCAGTAGACAACTTTTCCTGATAGCAGAACTTATAAAAGGGTTGTCTTTCTACTAGTAAGACGCTTACCACCTCTTCTTCTTCTTCTTGTAAAATAAGTGGAAGGAGAGGACGACAATGTGTAAAGTGCTGCCGATGTCCAGCCCTCTCCTCACAGCAAACTGCAAGTATTGCTTCTCATTCTTTCATGCTGTTCTGAGTTTTTGAATTGTTTTTCTCAAACAGATTCCGAGTAAGAGTCTAGGCAAACCATGCTACCTAGTTTTTGTTACCTGTGATATTCTTAGCATTTGAAAGGTACAACCTTCATTCAGAGTGAAGTTTATGTATAGTCTGTTTGTACGACTGGACGCTGAGGAAGGTTAACAGTAAGTTGGTATATTGGTTAGTGTTAAAGATAGTTGTTAGAGTTGCTTGGCTAGAAGGTTCGTGTTGTAAGTTGGCATTAGGTAACTAGTTAGTTCATCCGTAGGTTTTGGTATTTTTTAAGTTTGTAGGTTCATCAGACGTCACGCAACCTTGGTGAAAAAAGGATTCTAGATCAGGATTGCTTAGAGTTGATCTTCTTTATATTGGGCTTTTGTTGTCATTAACTTTCAAGGACTCCATGACGACAGGTCCTGCAAACTGCTGGGTCATGAGGCTGTCGCTGTTGCATGACACAGATCAGTACTAGTTATAGCTTTTACCTGACACAGATTAGTACCAGCCTCACCTTTTACTTGACACCGATTAGTACCAGCTACAGCTTTTGCCCGTACTTTGTCCAGCACCGCTGGGATACAAGAGAGCACCGAACTCTCCAGGAGTAAGCACCATTGCGGGGGTGGGGGGAATAAACCAATCAACTCTCTGACCTTGAAAGTATAGGTAACCCCGTGTGTTAGAATTAACAGTTGCTGTGGTGATAGTTAAGGTTCAGGGTTCAAGGATCTTCATCACGTTCAGAACACTGGGGAGAATATTTGTTGTGCACAGAGAAAGTGGACTTAGAGACATTGTTTGTTAAGGATATTTCAGCACACAATCGCTGGGTGTATTCCTCATATGTTGAGCACTTCAGTAGTGTAGTTTTGAGATGTGTTGAAATGAATGAAATGTTGAATGAAATTAACTGTACCCGTACTGAAGCATATATATTTGTTTGAGTCTGTCGTGTTTTACATATTGAATTTATACATTATTGTATTACATTACTGCTTAGCTACAAAGGGCAGGCACCATGGCTTCAGCTCCAGCCATGCCAAATTTGCAGCAGATGCTGCAACTGCCCTGTCGAGAATCCAGGAGGAATTTCAATCCTCCCAGGTTTTGTCATCAGCTGATCGATCTGACGGGTCTTCAGCAAAACTGAAGCAATGGCTGAATGAAGTGGACAGACTCATGGCAGTCAGAGAAGTGGACAGACTCGTGGCAGTCAAAGAAGTGGACAGACTCACGGCAGTCAGAGAAGTGGACAGACTCACGGCAGTCAGAGAAGGGGAAAGACTCACGGCAGTCAGAGAAGGGGAAAGACTCACGGCAGTCAGAGAAGGGGACAGACTCACGGCAGTCAGAGAAGTGGACAGACTCACGGCAGTCAGAGAAGTGGACAGACTCACGGCAGTCAGAGAAGGGGACATGTCATGGAGGAAAATCCTGGAGTATTTACGCACTGCTGGTCCCATGTCTAAGCTTGTGAAGCAAGGCTTCCACATTCAGGAGTCTTGGGAGGAGTTTGTTGCCGTGCTCCTAGCATGTTATGCAGTGCCGGAGACTCCTAGCATGTTATGCAGTGCCGGAGACTCCTAGCATATTATGCAGTGCCGGAGACTCCTAGCATGTTATGCAGTGCTGGAGACTCCTAGCATGTTATGTAGTGCCAGAGACTCCTAGCATGTTATGAGGTGCAGGAGACTACTAGCATGTTATACATAGCCGGAGACTCCTAGCATGTTATGAGGTGCCGGAGACACCTAGTATGTTATACAGAGCCGGAGACTCCTAGCATGTTATACAGAACCGGAGACTCCTAGCATGTTATGAGGTGCCAGAGACTCCTAGCATGTTATGAGGTGCCAGAGACTCCTAGCATGTTATGAGGTGCCGGAGACACCTAGCATGTTATACAGAGCCGGAGACTCCTAGCATGTTATACAGAACCGGAGACTCCATATATTTTAGACTGTTGGTTCTTCATAACGTTAATTTTTAAGTCATGCCAGGCTCAGTTTTGTGACCTTGTTGTCCTGGTGTTGGACTGCCTGGATTCTTTGGCGTTCTTAGCGTGTAGCCAGGAATTCAAATTATAGAAGATTTTAAAAGATAGTTCAATCTGAACTTCACAATTATAACACTAGACAACTTTTCCTGATAGGAGAACTTATAAAAGGGTTTTCTTTCTACTAGTAAGACGCTTACCACCTCTTCTTCTTCTTCTTCTTATAAAATAAGTGGAAGGAGAGGACGACAATGTGTAAAGTGCTGCCGATGTCCAGCCCTCTCCTCACAGCAAACTGCAAGTATTGCTTCTCATTCTTTCATGCTGTTCTCAGTTTTTGCATAATTTTTTTTCTCAGATAGATTCCGAGAAAGAGTCTAGGCAAACCATGCTACCTAGTTTTTGTTACCTGTGATATTCTTAGCATTTGAAAGGTACAACCTTCATTCAGAGTGAAGTTTATGTATAGTCTGTTTGTACGACTGGACGCTGAGGAAGGTTAACAGTAAGTTGGTATATTGGTTAGTGTTAAAGATAGTTGTTAGAGTTGCTTGGCTAGAAGGTTCGTGTTGTAAGTTGGCATTAGGTAACTAGTTAGTTCATCCGTAGGTTTTGGTATTTTTTAAGTTTGTAGGTTCATCAGACGTCACGCAACCTTGGTGAAAAAAGGATTCTAGATCAGGATTGCTTAGAGTTGATCTTCTTTATATTGGGCTTTTGTTGTCATTAACTTTCAAGGACTCCATGACGACAGGTCCTGCAAACTGCTGGGTCATGAGGCTGTCGCTGTTGCATGACACAGATCAGTACTAGTTATAGCTTTTACCTGACACAGATTAGTACCAGCCTCACCTTTTACTTGACACCGATTAGTACCAGCTACAGCTTTTGCCCGTACTTTGTCCAGCACCGCTGGGATACAAGAGAGCACCGAACTCTCCAGGAGTAAGCACCATTGCGGGGGTGGGGGGAATAAACCAATCAACTCTCTGACCTTGAAAGTATAGGTAACCCCGTGTGTTAGAATTAACAGTTGCTGTGGTGATAGTTAAGGTTCAGGGTTCAAGGATCTTCATCACGTTCAGAACACTGGGGAGAATATTTGTTGTGCACAGAGAAGTGGACTTAGAGACATTGTTTGTTAAGGATATTTCAGCACACAATCGCTGGGTGTATTAGTCCATGTTGAGCACTTCAGTAGTGTAGTTTTGAGATGTGTTGAAATGAATGAAACGTTGAATGAAATTAACTGTACCCGTACTGAAGCATATATATTTGTTTGAGTCTGTCGTGTTTTACATATTGAATTTATACATTATTGTATTACATTACTGCTTAGCTACAAAGGGCAGGCACCATGGCTTCAGCTCCAGCCATGCCAAATTTGCAGCAGATGCTGCAACTGCCCTGTCGAGAATCCAGGAGGAATTTCAATCCTCCCAGGTTTTGTCATCAGCTGATCGATCTGACGGGTCTTCAGCAAAACTGAAGCAATGGCTGAATGAAGTGGACAGACTCATGGCAGTCAGAGAAGTGGACAGACTCGTGGCAGTCAAAGAAGTGGACAGACTCATGGCAGTCAAAGAAGTGGACAGACTCACGGCAGTCAGAGAAGTGGACAGACTCACAGCAGTCAGAGAAGGGGACAGACTCACAGCAGTCAGAGAAGTGGACAGACTCACAGCAGTCAGAGAAGTGGACAGACTCACGGCAGTCAGAGAAGTGGACAGACTCACAGCAGTCAGAGAAGTGGACAGACTCACAGCAGTCAGAGAAGTGGACAGACTCACAGCAGTCAGAGAAGGGGACAGACTCACAGCAGTCAGAGAAATGGACAGACTCACAGCAGTCAGAGAAGTGGACAGACTCACAGCAGTCAGAGAAGTGGACAGACTCACAGCAGTCAGAGAAGTGGACAGACTCACAGCAGTCAGAGAAGTGGACAGACTCACAGCAGTCAGAGAAGTGGACAGACTCACAGCAGTCAGAGAAGTGGACAGACTCACAGCAGTCAGAGAAGGGGACAGACTCACAGCAGTCAGAGAAGTGGACAGACTCACAGCAGTCAGAGAAGGGGAAAGACTCACGGCAGTCAGAGAAGGGGAAAGACTCACGGCAGTCAGAGAAGGGGAAAGACTCACGGCAGTCAGAGAAGGGGAAAGACTCACAGCAGTCAGAGAAGGGGACATGTCATGGAGGAAAATCCTGGAGTATTTACGCACTGCTGGTCCCATGTCTAAGCTTGTGAAGCAAGGCTTCCACATTCAGGAGTCTTGGGAGGAGTTTGTTGCCGTGCTCCTAGCATGTTATGCAGTGCCGGAGACTCCTAGCATGTTATGCAGTGCCGGAGACTCCTAGCATATTATGAGGTGCCGGAGACTCCTAGCATGTTATGTAGTGCCAGAGACTCCTAGCATATTATGAGGTGCCAGAGACTACTAGCATGTTATGAAGTACCAGAGACTACTAGCATGTTATGAAGTACCAGAGACTACTAGCATGTTTTGAGATACCAGAGACTACTAGCATGTTTTGAGATACCAGAGACTACTAGCATGTTTTGAAATACCAGAGACTACTAGCATGTTATGAGATACCAGAGACTACTAGCATGTTATGAGATACCAGAGACTACTATCATGTTTTGAGATACCAGAGACTACTAGCATGTTATGAGATACCAGAGACTACTAGCATGTTATGAGATACCAGAGACTACTAGCATGTTATGAGATACCAGAGACTACTAGCATGTTATGAGATACCAGAGACTACTAGCATGTTATGAAGTACCAGAGACTCCTCAAGAGACGTGGACAAAGCTCGCCTCCATCGAACAGTTTCTCGGAGAGTCAGTACAAAGTTGCCTGACCGCATTATTGAGACGGCCAGAGTTGCATGTATAGAAAAGTTACCAGAGTCTGCAGCTTATAAAGGCAAAGCTAGGCTCGACCACAAGAGTTCACAAGCAAAGAAGAGGGAACCTCTCAGTACACAACCACAAAATGTTAGAATATGTTGCACTTGTGGTAGGTCGGGTGACATTGCTCGTTTTTTCTAGACAGGGAGATAGCAGACATCATATTTTGGACAGGATAGATAAAGCTAAGTGTGTCATCAGATGCTAGATGTGACTTTTGGTGTATTCCTTTCTCTGAAGACTCACAGCAGAAGTCAGCTTTCAGCTGCCATCTTGTCTGTTTACAATTTACTCTCACGAGCTTTGGTTGAAAGGGGCACCTTCTACCTTTGTCGCACTCGTGGACACACTATTGCAAGGCTTAGGAAAGTTTGCACAAGCCTACATCCATGACATACTGGTGTTCACTGATGACATACTGGTGTTCAATAATGACATACTGGTGTTCACTGATGACATACTGGTGTTCACTGATGACATACTGGTGTTCGCTGATGACATACTGGTGTTCACAGATGGCATACTGGTGTTCACTGAGGAAATACTGGTGTTCACTGAAGACATACTGGTGTTCACTGATGGAGCGATCGAGGATCATATTCGCCATCTTCACATGTTTTTCAACCGCTTGCGCGAACCTTAAACCATCGAAATGCCAGTTTGTGGCCTCCGAGACTAAGTATGTCGGTTATGTCGTCAGTCAGTCGGGCATATCTCCTGATCATGAGAAGATCAAAGCCATTGCCGAAATGCCGTCTCCTTTGAAAGTGAAGGAGGTGCGCTCTTTTCTAAGTACGTGTAGTTATTATAGACGTTTTATTCCCCACGTTTCTGAGATTGTAGCTCCTATCGTTGAGCTCACCAAGAAAGGCCATAGGTTCAAGTGGTCAGCAGATTGTCAGTTCGCTTTCGAGTTTTTGAGGGATGCTCTCCTTATCCAAGGAACACTAACTGACTCGTGTCTAAGCTTGCATCTGGAAATAATTACAATATTTCCAACTTCACAGATTAAGGAGCGATCGGGTTAATGATGTTGACCACCACGTGCTTGATAAATGGTATATAATAGTATATAAAATTATATACTATATACCAACCCGATTGTTCTCTTTATCATATATCAATGCTGCTATTGTAATATAGTGCTTTGTATGTTATGACTATAGTATTATTACGGCCTTGAATATTAGGATATTATTATTATTATTAATGTTATTAGTAGTATTACTATTAACATATTTATTAAAGTTATGATTATTATTGATAAGTAGAAAGTAGGTAAGAAACGATTGAAATTTTGAGAACCGTTGGAGGAGAAACACTCCCGCGGTATGAATAGCAATTTTATGACAATGACAGGGCGGACGCTGATAACATAGGATGGATTAAGGAAACAACCGAGAATACGAACTAGGAGGATTTACTGAGATAACAATAGGACATATGGAGACAGACAGACGGACAGTGTAAACACACTGGGACTAATCCCCACAGGTATCGAAAACACCTCGAGAGTTTACCCAGAAGATAAAATTTAACAGAGGGATTTGATGCAATAGACTTGACAGGTGAGGCATATTTGCTAATCTTAGGACACAATTAGCTCACATGACTAGTCCAGTGACCAATAAGATGACCAAAGTGTATAAAACAGGAAAAAGTAGGAGCAGCTTTATTACTTAACGATTAGAAAGATGCGACGTTTCGGCGTGAACCTTAACCATACAAAACATACAGGACGAAGAAATAGAGTTGTAATCTATACTTTATCACTTCTCTCTATTTCTTCGTCCTGTATGTTTTTGTATGATTAAGGCTCACGCCGAAACGTCACAACTTTGTAATCGTTAAGTAATAAAGCTGCTCCTACTTTTTCCTGTTTTATACATTCTGGTATCATAGCTTTACTGCAGTGCTTCGTGTGTAGTTATATACTTATACACTAATGACATACTGGTGTTCGCTGATGACATACTGGTGTTCACAGATGGCATACTGGTGTTCACTGAGGAAATACTGGTGTTCACTGAAGACATACTGGTGTTCACTGATGGAGCGATCGAGGATCATATTCGCCATCTTCACATGTTTTTCAACCGCTTGCGCGAACCTTAAACCATCGAAATGCCAGTTTGTGGCCTCCGAGACTAAGTATGTCGGTTATGTCGTCAGTCAGTCGGGCATATCTCCTGATCATGAGAAGATCAAAGCCATTGCCGAAATGCCGTCTCCTTTGAAAGTGAAGGAGGTGCGCTCTTTTCTAAGTACGTGTAGTTATTATAGACGTTTTATTCCCCACGTTTCTGAGATTGTAGCTCCTATCGTTGAGCTCACCAAGAAAGGCCATAGGTTCAAGTGGTCAGCAGATTGTCAGTTCGCTTTCGAGTTTTTGAGGGATGCTCTCCTTATCCAAGGAACACTAACTGACTCGTGTCTAAGCTTGCATCTGGAAATAATTACAATATTTCCAACTTCACAGATTAAGGAGCGATCGGGTTAATGATGTTGACCACCACGTGCTTGATAAATGGTATATAATAGTATATAAAATTATATACTATATACCAACCCGATTGTTCTCTTTATCATATATCAATGCTGCTATTGTAATATAGTGCTTTGTATGTTATGACTATAGTATTATTACGGCCTTGAATATTAGGATATTATTATTATTATTAATGTTATTAGTAGTATTACTATTAACATATTTATTAAAGTTATGATTATTATTGATAAGTAGAAAGTAGGTAAGAAACGATTGAAATTTTGAGAACCGTTGGAGGAGAAACACTCCCGCGGTATGAATAGCAATTTTATGACAATGACAGGGCGGACGCTGATAACATAGGATGGATTAAGGAAACAACCGAGAATACGAACTAGGAGGATTTACTGAGATAACAATAGGACATATGGAGACAGACAGACGGACAGTGTAAACACACTGGGACTAATCCCCACAGGTATCGAAAACACCTCGAGAGTTTACCCAGAAGATAAAATTTAACAGAGGGATTTGATGCAATAGACTTGACAGGTGAGGCATATTTGCTAATCTTAGGACACAATTAGCTCACATGACTAGTCCAGTGACCAATAAGATGACCAAAGTGTATAAAACAGGAAAAAGTAGGAGCAGCTTTATTACTTAACGATTAGAAAGATGCGACGTTTCGGCGTGAACCTTAACCATACAAAACATACAGGACGAAGAAATGAGTTGTAATCTATACTTTATCACTTCTCTCTATTTCTTCGTCCTGTATGTTTTTGTATGATTAAGGCTCACGCCGAAACGTCACAACTTTGTAATCGTTAAGTAATAAAGCTGCTCCTACTTTTTCCTGTTTTATACATTCTGGTATCATAGCTTTACTGCAGTGCTTCGTGTGTAGTTATATACTTATACACTAATTATTGTGCAATAAGAAGACCAAAGGGGGTGGACCAATTCCACAGTTTGATTACTTCGACAAATGGACAAGAGCTGTTGAATAATAGAACAAAAATGAGACAAAACTTTTTCTTCCATCATTCGCTGTCTTCAAGTATATACTTCTAAAGTAATTGGTGGACAACTGAAGTTGGTGTATATCCCCACAAAGCTTCTCTTGCAGAGTATGTATTCCTGTGCTCTTAGCAATGCCACATGTGCCCATGTTGGTCCGGTCGATCTTAAGCCTGTTGTGGAAGCAGTGCCTCAGTCTGCTGTGACAAGTGTAGTGTGCTGTCACAAGTGTAGTGTGCTGTGACAAGTGTAGTCTGCTGTGACAAGTGTAGTCTGCTGTGACAAGTGTAGTCTGCTGTGACAAGTGTGGTCTGCTGTGACAAGTGTAGTGTGCTGTGACAAGTGCGGTCTGCTGTGACAAGTGCAGTGTGCTGTGACAAGTGTAGTGTGCTGTGACAAGTGTAGTGTGCTGTGACAAGTGTAGTGTGCTGTGACAAGTGTAGTGTGCTGTGACAAGTGTAGTGTGCTGTGACAAGTGTAGTGTGCTGTGACATACTGGTGTTCACAGATGGCATACTGGTGTTCACTGAGGAAATACTGGTGTTCACTGAAGACATACTGGTGTTCACTGATGGAGCGATCGAGGATCATATTCGCCATCTTCACATGTTTTTCAACCGCTTGCGCGAACCTTAAACCATCGAAATGCCAGTTTGTGGCCTCCGAGACTAAGTATGTCGGTTATGTCGTCAGTCAGTCGGGCATATCTCCTGATCATGAGAAGATCAAAGCCATTGCCGAAATGCCGTCTCCTTTGAAAGTGAAGGAGGTGCGCTCTTTTCTAAGTACGTGTAGTTATTATAGACGTTTTATTCCCCACGTTTCTGAGATTGTAGCTCCTATCGTTGAGCTCACCAAGAAAGGCCATAGGTTCAAGTGGTCAGCAGATTGTCAGTTCGCTTTCGAGTTTTTGAGGGATGCTCTCCTTATCCAAGGAACACTAACTGACTCGTGTCTAAGCTTGCATCTGGAAATAATTACAATATTTCCAACTTCACAGATTAAGGAGCGATCGGGTTAATGATGTTGACCACCACGTGCTTGATAAATGGTATATAATAGTATATAAAATTATATACTATATACCAACCCGATTGTTCTCTTTATCATATATCAATGCTGCTATTGTAATATAGTGCTTTGTATGTTATGACTATAGTATTATTACGGCCTTGAATATTAGGATATTATTATTATTATTAATGTTATTAGTAGTATTACTATTAACATATTTATTAAAGTTATGATTATTATTGATAAGTAGAAAGTAGGTAAGAAACGATTGAAATTTTGAGAACCGTTGGAGGAGAAACACTCCCGCGGTATGAATAGCAATTTTATGACAATGACAGGGCGGACGCTGATAACATAGGATGGATTAAGGAAACAACCGAGAATACGAACTAGGAGGATTTACTGAGATAACAATAGGACATATGGAGACAGACAGACGGACAGTGTAAACACACTGGGACTAATCCCCACAGGTATCGAAAACACCTCGAGAGTTTACCCAGAAGATAAAATTTAACAGAGGGATTTGATGCAATAGACTTGACAGGTGAGGCATATTTGCTAATCTTAGGACACAATTAGCTCACATGACTAGTCCAGTGGACCAATAAGATGACCAAAGTGTATAAAACAGGAAAAAGTAGGAGCAGCTTTATTACTTAACGATTAGAAAGATGCGACGTTTCGGCGTGAACCTTAACCATACAAAAACATACAGGACGAAGAAATAGAGTTGTAATCTATACTTTATCACTTCTCTCTATTTCTTCGTCCTGTATGTTTTTGTATGATTAAGGCTCACGCCGAAACGTCACAACTTTGTAATCGTTAAGTAATAAAGCTGCTCCTACTTTTTCCTGTTTTATACATTCTGGTATCATAGCTTTACTGCAGTGCTTCGTGTGTAGTTATATACTTATACACTAATTATTGTGCAATAAGAAGACCAAAGGGGGTGGACCAATTCCACAGTTTGATTACTTCGACAAATGGACAAGAGCTGTTGAATAATAGAACAAAAATGAGACAAAACTTTTTCTTCCATCATTCGCTGTCTTCAAGTATATACTTCTAAAGTAATTGGTGGACAACTGAAGTTGGTGTATATCCCCACAAAGCTTCTCTTGCAGAGTATGTATTCCTGTGCTCTTAGCAATGCCACATGTGCCCATGTTGGTCCGGTCGATCTTAAGCCTGTTGTGGAAGCAGTGCCTCAGTCTGCTGTGACAAGTGTAGTGTGCTGTGACAAGTGTAGTGTGCTGTGACAAGTGTAGTCTGCTGTGACAAGTGTAGTCTGCTGTGACAAGTGTAGTGTGCTGTGACAAGTGTGGTCTGCTGTGACAAGTGTAGTGTGCTGTGACAAGTGCGGTCTGCTGTGACAAGTGTAGTGTGCTGTGACAAGTGTAGTGTGCTGTGACAAGTGTAGTGTGCTGTGACAAGTGTAGTGTGCTGTGAGGAAATACTGGTGTTCACTGAAGACATACTGGTGTTCACTGATGGAGCGATCGAGGACCATATTCGCCATCTTCACATGTTTTTCAACCGCTTGCGCGAACCTTAAACCATCGAAATGCCAGTTTGTGGCCTCCGAGACTAAGTATGTCGGTTATGTCATCAGTCAGTCGGGCATATCCCCTGATCATGAGAAGATCAAAGCCATTGCCGAAATGCCATCTCCTCTGAAAGTGAAGGAGGTGCGCTCTTTTCTAAGTACGTGTAGCTATTATAGACGTTTTATTCCCCCCGTTTCTGAGATTGTAGCTCCTATCGTTGAGCTCACCAAGAAGGGCCATAGATTCAAGTGGTCAGCTGATTGTCAGTTCGCTTTCGAGTTTTTAAGGGATGCTCTCCTTATCCACAGAACACTAACTGACTCGTGTCTAAGCTTGCATCTGGAAATAATTACAATATTTCCAACTTCACAGATTAAGGAGCAATCGGGTTTATGATGTTGACCACCACATGCTTGATACATTGTATATAATAGTATATAAAAGTATATACTATATACCAACCCGATTGTTCTCTTTATCATATATCAATGCTGCTATTGTAACATAGTGCTTTGTATGTTATGACTATAGTATTATTACGGCCTTGAATATTAGGATATTATTATTATTATTAATGTTATTACTAGTATTACTATTAACATATTTATTAAAGTTATGATTATTATTAATAAGTAGAAGGTAGGTAAGAAACGATTGAAATTTTGAGAACCGTTGGGAGAGAAACACTCCCTCGGTATGAATAGCAATTTTATGACAATGACAGGGTGGACACTGATAACATAGGATGGATTAAGGAAACAACCGAGAATACGAACTAGGAGGATTTACTGAGATAACAATAGGACATATGGAGACAGACAGACGGACAGTGTAAACACACTGGGACTAATCCCCACAGGTATCGAAAACACCTCGAGAGTTTACCCAGAAGATAAAATTTAACAGAGGGATTTGATGCAATAGACTTGACAGGTGAGGCATATTTGCTAATCTTAGGACACAATTAGCTCACATGACTAGTCCAGTGGACCAATAAGATGACCAAAGTGTATAAAATAGGAAAAAGTAGGAGCAGCTTTATTACTTAACGATTAGAAAGATGCGACGTTTCGGCGTGAACCTTAACCATACAAAAACATACAGGACGAAGAAATAGAGTTGTAATCTATACTTTATCTCTTCTCTCTATTTCTTCGTCCTGTATGTTTTTGTATGATTAAGGCTCACGCCGAAACGTCACAACTTTGTAATCGTTAGGTAATAAAGCTGCTCCTACTTTTTCCTGTTTTATACATTCTGGTATCACAGCTTTACTGCAGTGTTTCGTGTGTAGTTATATATTTATACACTAATTATTGTGCAGTAAGAAGACCAAAGGGGGTGGACCAATTCCACAGTTTGATTACTTCAACAAATGGACAAGAACTGTTGAATAATAGAACAAAAATGAGACAAAACTTTTTCTTCCATCATTCGCTGTCTTCAAGTATATACTTCTAAAGTAATTGGTGGACAAGTGGAGTTGGTGTATATCCCCACAAAGCTTCTCTTGCAGAGTATGTATTTCCTGTGCTCTTAGCAATGCCACATGTGCCCATGTTGGTCCGGTCGATCTTATGCCTGTTGTGAAAGCTGTGCCTCAGTCTGCTGTGACCAGTGTAGTCTACTGTGACAAGTGTGGTCTGCTGTGACAAGTGTGGTCTGCTGTGACAAGTGTACTGTGCTGTGACAAGTGTGGTCTGCTGTGACAGGTGTAGTGTGCTGTGACAAGTGTGGTCTGCTGTGACAAGTGTAGTGTGCTGTGACAAGTGTGGTCTGCTGTGACAAGTGTAGTGTGCTGTGACATGTGCGGTCTGGTGTGACAAGTGTAGTGTGCTGTGACAAGTGCGGTCTGCTGTGACAAGTGTAGTCTTCTGTGACAAGTGTGGTCTGCTGTGACAAGTGTGGTCTGCTGTGACAAGTGTAGTGTGCTGTGACAAGTGCGGTCTGCTGTGACAAGTGTAGTCTGCTGTGACAAGTGTAGTCTGCTGTGACAAATGTGGTCTGCTGTGACAAGTGCGGTCTGCTGTGACAAGTGTAGTTTGCTGTGACAAGTGCGGTCTGCTGTGACAAGTGTGGTCTGCTGTGACAAGTGTAATGTGCTGTGACAAGTGTGGTCTGCTGTGACAAGTGTAGTGTGCTGTGACAAGTGTGGTCTGCTGTGACAAGTGTAGTGTGCTGTGACCAGTGCGTAGCTGATAAATGATTTATTGCTCTTCTTTCCCGGGTTGACAGTGTCACATTTCTGATAGCCAGCGTGTTCTTTTGCCCATTTATTCTTGAATGTTATCTTTATCTCAGATTTAGCTTCCTCATATGTCATGCTTGTTTCTGGTTATGGTAATCTGCCGCCATCTTTTGCCAGAATGTTAGTTGTTTAGGTACCAGGTATACAAGAATGGGATGAAATACATTATGTTAGCACTCTTGAGAAAAGCTTACACGTCTGGTATATTGGTGCTATCACGTCACTGAGGGTTTCATCTCTGTAACTTTCACCTATGAACTGCAGATCCAGGATTTTATACGAACGATGAATCCACTAAATGATGGCTACTTCCTGACCAAGGATCCCTTTGATGTGCTACAGAGTGGAGGTTAGATCTGACAAACTTTCATTTTACTAGTTTAGTTTTCTGCTCAGATAAAACTCTACGTTATGTTCTGAAACTATCAGTTTTGTTAACTGATCTTTGTGACTATCAGTTTTGTTAACTGATCTTTGTGACTATCAGTTTTGTTAACGGATTTTTGTGACTATCAGTTTTGTTAACGGATTTTCCTTCATGGTTTCATATTAGCAATAACCAGGTAGATTCTGTCGGTCTCCATACTGGCCACTTTATACTAGTGTAACAAATATTGTTCCGTAGTGTAGACTGACTTGAACGTTCTTTTTAAAAACCAACAGACACAATAATTCTTACTGGACAGCCACGCCCACTCTATAATACTGGGTTCATCTTCAATGGTTTCCTGTTCTTCTACTATGAAGATACAGCCTATTACCATGATTTAATGTACTTCTGTTATGAAGATAAAGCCCATTACCATGATTTAATGTACTTCTGTTATGAAGATAAAGCCCATTACCATGATTTAATGTACTTCTGTTATGAAGATACAGCCTATTACCATGATTTAATGTACTTCTGTTATGAAGATACAGCCTATTACCATGATTTAATGTACTTCTGTTATGAAGATACAGCCTATTACCATGATTTAATGTACTTCTGTTATGAAGATAAAGCCCATTACCATGATTTAATGTACTTCTGTTATGAAGATAAAGCCCATTACCATGATTTAATGTACTTCTGTTATGAAGATACAGCCTATTACCATGATTTAATGTACTTCTGTTATGAAGATACAGCCCATTACCATGATTTAATGTACTTCTGTTATGAAGATACAGCCTATTACCATGATTTAATGTACTTCTGTTATGAAGATACAGCCCATTACCATGATTTAATGTACTTCTGTTATGAAGATACAGCCCATTTACCAGGTCTTCAATGAAGCAATATTTCTGCCATAAGCCACCAAATTCTGAGCATCAATCTCAAGGCAGGCAGTGGTAGATCTTCTGTATCAGCCATAATTGGCTTTCTCTTTATATATATATATATATATATTATATATATATATATATATATATATATATATATATACACATATATACACATATATTTCTCTATCTTTCTCTCCCTATCTTTCTCTCTATCTATCTATCTATCTATCTATCTATCTATCTATCTATCTATCTATCTATCTATCTATCTATCTATCTATCTATCTATGCCTCTAACTTTAACTCTCTCTCCCTCTCTCGATCTTTCTCTCTCTCTCCCTATCTTTCTCTCTATCTTTCTCTTTCTCTATATCTTTCTCTCTATCTTTCTCTTTCTCTATATCTTTCTCTCTCTCCCTCTCTCTATCTTTCTCTTTCTGTATATATTTCTCTCTCTCCCTCTCTTTATCTTTCTCTCTCTCCACCCATTCTTGTTCTGTCTTGTATCTCTCAACATTCACTATGTTATAAATTTTCAGTGAGTACATCAGATACATTAAAAGCATGAATAAAATAGTAAAACATTTACATAAAATCATTATTAACACATTCACGTCTATAAGGGAACTAATTACATGCTGTGTAAATGCTTTTATATTTTAACATATTCAACATGGCCAGTTAGATAGATAACTTAATTAACAGAGTTACTGCAGTTATTCTGTACAAATAATCTGAGGTTGACGAACAACCATATTTCCTGGACGTAGGCTAAGATGAAGTCTGTGGCACTTGTTGCAAATATCTACCACCATGTAATCGTTCTCTACCACCAGGTAATCGTTCTCTGTCTTTTTTCATTTTTTTTTTATTAAAAAAAAGAATGTAGAAAATAAGTTCTCTGTAAACGAGAATGTGAGACTGCAGCTTTTTGATCTAAATGTGTTAATAACTTGTACGGTTTAGAGATAATCACTTAGTCGTATATGTGGATCCTTTACTAGCATATGTTGGAATGATTCATGACCTGTTATCCATGTTCTTCAGTTTTAAAACGCTTTCCTCTCAGACTCTTAAGTTTAAAATCTTTTCTTCTCAGACTAAATATTAGTTCTTGATTTTTCATTTTAGTTTTGCATGTCCAACACTGTCAAGTTTTTAATTTTTTCAAAAAAATTTTAGTTTTACGCGAAGGTCACACGGAAGATGATTTTATGTATTCCGTTGAGTACTTAATCGTTTGAAATATTTCCTCTGATCTTCTGTCACAGCCTTCAAGGCCAGCAATATTCTTATCGGTACAACCAGGGACGAAGGCACGTACATTCTGAAACTTGTGTGGCCCCAAGATTATAGCCTGACAAGAGAGCAGCCAGTCACGCCCCTCACAGCGGAGGTAGTTGTTGCTACGTTACCTTTCCTGCTACATTTTATTTTGTTAACCTGAAGTAGTCTAAGTAATTTAGAGCAAAACTAAAGAAGAGATTATATATATATATATACAGAGAGAGAGAAACTGATCTATATTTCCAAAGGGTTAAGAATTGGGCACGCAGGCCCGTCTGACATTCTGCCCTTTATCATACAACTTTCACACTGTTCAAGGCATTCTACAATGCTGCTCATATAACTAACATAACTAACATTGGAAAGCTGAGAGACATAAAATAAAATTAAAGTATAACATTCACATGAGAGAGAGATAGATAGAGAGAGAGAGAGAGAGAGAGAGAGAGAGAGAGAGAGAAACTGATCTATATTTCCAAAGGGTTAAGAATTTAATGTACTTCTGTTATGAAGATACAGCCCATTTACCAGGTCTTCAATGAAGCAATATTTCTGCCATAAGCCACCAAATTCTGAGCATCAATCTCAAGGCAGGCAGTGGTAGATCTTCTGTATCAGCCATAATTGGCTTTCTCTTTATATATATATATATATATATATATATATATATATATATATATATATATATATATATATATATATATACACATATATACACATATATATTTCTCTATCTTTCTCTCCCTATCTTTCTCTCTATCTATCTATCTATCTATCTATCTATCTATCTATCTATCTATCTATCTATCTATCTATCTATCTATCTATCTATCTATCTATGCCTCTAACTTTAACTCTCTCTCCCTCTCTCGATCTTTCTCTCTCTCTCCCTATCTTTCTCTCTATCTTTCTCTTTCTCTATATCTTTCTCTCTATCTTTCTCTTTCTCTATATCTTTCTCTCTCTCCCTCTCTCTATCTTTCTCTTTCTGTATATATTTCTCTCTCTCCCTCTCTTTATCTTTCTCTCTCTCCACCCATTCTTGTTCTGTCTTGTATCTCTCAACATTCACTATGTTATAAATTTTCAGTGAGTACATCAGATACATTAAAAGCATGAATAAAATAGTAAAACATTTACATAAAATCATTATTAACACATTCACGTCTATAAGGGAACTAATTACATGCTGTGTAAATGCTTTTATATTTTAACATATTCAACATGGCCAGTTAGATAGATAACTTAATTAACAGAGTTACTGCAGTTATTCTGTACAAATAATCTGAGGTTGACGAACAACCATATTTCCTGGACGTAGGCTAAGATGAAGTCTGTGGCACTTGTTGCAAATATCTACCACCATGTAATCGTTCTCTACCACCAGGTAATCGTTCTCTGTCTTTTTTCATTTTTTTTTTATTAAAAAAAGAATGTAGAAAATAAGTTCTCTGTAAACGAGAATGTGAGACTGCAGTTTTTGATCTAAATGTGTTAATAACTTGTACGGTTTAGAGATAATCACTTAGTCGTATATGTGGATCCTTTACTAGCATATGTTGGAATGATTCATGACCTGTTATCCATGTTCTTCAGTTTTAAAACGCTTTCCTCTCAGACTCTTAAGTTTAAAATCTTTTCTTCTCAGACTAAATATTAGTTCTTGATTTTTCATTTTAGTTTTGCATGTCCAACACTGTCAAGTTTTTAATTTTTTCAAAAAAATTTTAGTTTTACGCGAAGGTCACACGGAAGATGATTTTATGTATTCCGTTGAGTACTTAATCGTTTGAAATATTTCCTCTGATCTTCTGTCACAGCCTTCAAGGCCAGCAATATTCTTATCGGTACAACCAGGGACGAAGGCACGTACATTCTGAAACTTGTGTGGCCCCAAGATTATAGCCTGACAAGAGAGCAGCCAGTCACGCCCCTCACAGCGGAGGTAGTTGTTGCTACGTTACCTTTCCTGCTACATTTTATTTTGTTAACCTGAAGTAGTCTAAGTAATTTAGAGCAAAACTAAAGAAGAGATTATATATATATATATACAGAGAGAGAGAAACTGATCTATATTTCCAAAGGGTTAAGAATTGGGCACGCAGGCCCGTCTGACATTCTGCCCTTTATCATACAACTTTCACACTGTTCAAGGCATTCTACAATGCTGCTCATATAACTAACATAACTAACATTGGAAAGCTGAGAGACATAAAATAAAATTAAAGTATAACATTCACATGAGAGAGAGATAGATAGAGAGAGAGAGAGAGAGAGAGAGAGAGAGAGAGAGAGAGAATGTCTGATTTACACAAATCTAAAGTATTTGTAGAATTTTTTAAAGGGAGGTGGCCAGATTTTGGAGGAGTTTGTTTCACCTGCCAGGTAAATTGCTTCTACCTGTGTAAAAGAGTTTGTAAAACTGGCATCGTCAAGTAAATTTGTGTGGAAGATGAAGCTGTGAGTATTTTGTGTGAATTGTGCGGAGTGGATTATTGTGTAAGTGGTGCAGCAGTGCCGGGATATGGTGCAGAATATAGCAGTCAATGCCGGGACATGGTCAGAATATAGCAATCAATGCCGGGATATGGTGCATAATATAATAATCAGTCCCGGGATATGGTGCAGAATATAGCAATCAGTGCCGGGATATGGTGCCGAATATAGCAATCAATGGCGGTATATGGTGCAGAATATAGCAATCAGTGCCGGGATATGGTGCAGAATATAGCAATCAATGCCGGGACATGGTCAGAATATAGCAATCAATGCCCGGATAGCTAGGTCAGGCCCAAGGTCAGTTACTGTCACCAACTCTCCCCCACCCGCTGTTCAAACAAGGTCGTCAGCCCCCTCCCCCGGGCCCCCAAGTTTACAAGCCTTGTACATTCCTACAACTCAGTCCCTCTTTCAGACCCACAGCGTTGCTTTTATATAGTAGCTGGCTTGGTATATAGTATAAAACATAGTTGGGTCGGCCTTGTACATTCCTACAACTCAGTCCCTCTTTCAGACCCACAGCGTTGCTTTTATATAGTAGCTGGCTTGGTATATAGTATAAAACATAGTTGGGTCGGCCTTGTACATTCCTACAACTCAGTCCCTCTTTCAGACCCACAGAGTCGCTTTTATATAGTAGCTGGCTTGGTATATAGTATAAAACATAGTCGGGTCGGCTTTGTACATTAAAAAAAAGACAGCGCTGATATATATAGTACAGAACAGTCGGGTTTGTATATATCATGGAACGTAGCGCTTTGATATATAGCACAGAAGAAAGTCGACTTGGTATATAGTATAAAGCAGAGTATAACACAGAACAGCTATGTATTACTATAATGCTGTAAGAGGTTTTCTTTGATTAATACTATTCATTATAGTGTTGGTGAGGAAGTGTTCTCCTTTGAATTTACTGTGGCCTTTATAGTTCTTTTATATGATCGTTAGATTGTCTTTCTCTCACTTCTATTTTAAGGACTTTCATACAACATTGTTAATACGTTGTGACCGTTATCACTTTAGCTTTGTCCATTGTCTCTTTTTATTTATGTATGCACGTTCCTACGTCTTCTTTTTGTTCAATTCGACATTTCAGAATGTCACTACACGTGATTCTATAAGCTTCACCACAAGACTGAAATCTTAACACACATAGTCACTACAAAATTCAGATGATTCATTCCAGAATCAAAACTTATAGTTCATCATTAATGTTACTAAACGAAATTCACAAGTATCAAATTAAGGCACCTCCGAATGCATTTTACACAAAGTTTCAAAAATTTGAACATTTTCATAATTTCTCATGCACTGCTAAGAATTGCTTTTCTAACTTGAAACACACTCTGTCTTTCCTGCCTTCCCTGTTCCGTTTGTCTTCCTTTTCTTCTTTGTCTTCCTTCTTTTCTTTTTTCTTCTTGTATTCCATTCAAAACTGCATGTCCGGCTTATAGATCATAAGTCAGTTGTCCAATAAAAAGAGATCGATCAAGTGAAACTACAAGGAGGACATTGTTAAGAGAGGCCAGTTTAGTGGGATGAGGTTGAAAAGTTCGCCGAAAACAGGAAAACTTGGCCAACAACCAAGCGAGCCCTATGTGACGTTTAACGGCATGGACAGGATATAAGATGTACGTTGTCCGATAGGATACACACCTAGATCTTTCTGATGGTCAACACGTTGACTACATACTGATTGGTCCACTCCCTTTGGTCATCTTATTGGTCCGCTGGACTAGTCACGTGAGCTAATTGCGTCCTAAGATTAACAAATATGCCTCACCTGTCAAGTCTATTGCATCAAATCCCTCTGTTAAATTTTATCTTCTGGGTAAACTCTTCAGGTGTTTGCGATACCTGTGGGGATTAGTCCCAGTGTGTTTACACTGTCCGTCTGTCTGTCTCCATATGTCCTATTGTTATCTCAGTAAATCCTCCTAGTTCGTATTCTCGACTGTTTCCTTAATCCATCCTATGTTATCAGCGTCCGCCCTGTCATTGTCTTAAAATTGCTATTCATACCGCGGGAGTGTTTCTCTCCCAACGGTTCTCACAATTTCAATCGTTTCTTACCTACCTTCTACTTATTAATAGATCGTGAAAATGATCCTCGATTGCTTCATAAGTGAACACCAGTATTTCCTCAGTGAACACCAGTATGTCATCAGCGAACACCAGTATGTCATCAGCGAACACTAGTATGTCATCAGTGAACACCAGTATGTCATCAGCGAACAGCAGTATGTCATCAGCGAACACCAGTATGTCATAAGTGAACACCACTATGTCATCAGTGAACAAAGCTTTGGGTTTATAAGCTGCAGACTCTGATAACTTTTCTATACGGGCAACTCTGGCCGTCTCAATAATGTGGTCAGGCAACATTGTACTGACTCTACGAGAGTCTCTTCGATGGAGGCGAACTTTGTCCACGTCTCTTGAGGAGTCTCCGGCACTACATAACATGCTAGGAGTCTCCGGCACTACATAACATGCTAGGAGTCTCCGGCACTACATAACATGCTAGGAGTCTCCGGCACTACATAACATGCTAGGAGTCTCCGGCACTACATAACATGCTAGGAGTCACTGGCACTACATAACATGCTAGGAGTCTCCGGAACTACATAACATGCTAGGCGTCTCCGGCACTACATAACATGCTAGGAGTCTCCGGCACTACATAACATGCTAGGAGTTTCCGGCACTAGTTCTTTTAGAGGTGGTCGATTAAGTAATTCTTGGAAGTATTCGGCCCATCTTTGCTTTTGGTTTTTACTTGATGTTAAAAGTGTGCCAGTTTTGCTAATGTTTGGTCTTTCTTTGGATGCGATAGTACCTGTTATCCTCTTTTGTATGTTATATAAAGTTTTGCTGCCTTCTCCGCTTCTTTCACCATAATGTCCATGCATTCTCTTTCGTCTCTTCTAGCTGAACTTTTTACTTTATTGTCTAGTTCTGTGTGTGTTGCTTTTGCCAAATCAAGATATTCCAGTTGGCTCTCATGTACCCACTCAATGGCCGTTTTACCTTTGCAATTTTTTTTTTCATTATGAAGTCTATGGCAATTCCAAAAAGCAAGGGAGATAATATACATCCTTGTTTCACGCCTGTTTCAATCTTAAACCATTCACTCATTCCTTCTTCTGTATTGACTGCACAAACATATCCATTGTAGAGGTCACTAATGATGTTGAAATCTCAGATGGTATTCAATATATTCTTAAATCCTCCAGAATGATTCTCTGTATATGCTTGTTTAATGCTTTTTTAAAAGTCTATGAAGTTCAGGATTAACGGTCTTTGCTTTTCAATATTTTCTTCAAGTATTATTCTGAGAGTAAAGATCTGGTCGAGACAGATTCTCCCTTTTCGAAATCCTGCTTGTTCTTCTCTCATTGCAGCATCAACTATATCTTGAATTCTATTCAGAGTAACTTTGCAAAATTCTTTTGACACAACTGATAGTAATGTTACTCCTCTTCAGTTGTTACAATCGCTATGGTTGCCTTTTTATATTTTAACAACGATTCATTTTTTTCCATTTAGAAGGGACTTTTTCTTCTTTCCAAACTTTATTGAAAATTCTCTGTAGTTGTTTCATGTTGTCTATATTAATAGCTTTTAACATTTCGGCTGTTATTTCATCTTCACCTGCAGCTTTGTTGTTAGCCATTAGATTCACGGCTGTTTCAGTTTCATGCAATGTAATTTCATCTAGGTCACATTTAGTTGTGGGGATGGTCAATCAGTTCCGAGGTCTATCAGTTCTTTTAGAGGTGGTCGATTAAGTAATTCTTGGAAGTATTCGGCCCATCTTTGCTTTTGGTTTTTACTTGATGTTAAAAGTGTGCCAGTTTTGCTAATGTTTGGTCTTTCTTTGGATGCGATAGTACCTGTTATCCTCTTTTGTATGTTATATAAAGTTTTGCTGCCTTCTCCGCTTCTTTCACCATAATGTCCATGCATTCTCTTTCGTCTCTTCTAGCTGAACTTTTTACTTTATTGTCTAGTTCTGTGTGTGTTGCTTTTGCCAAATCTCTCTCAAGATCTGTTTTTACATTCAACATGGCTAATTTGGCTGCCCGTCTTTCATGTATGGATTTCCATGTGTTATCTGATATCCATACTTGTCTGTTTGTTGCTTGCAGTCCAGCACTTGTTTTAGCTGCTGTAATTATGGCTGTGCTGTAAGAATGCCATAAGTCATCTATATCTGTCTCTTCTACCTCCTTGAATGCAGCGAGCTGTTTGGTAAGTTCCAGATTAAAATTACTCTTAGTATTTTCATCCTGTAGGCTATGACTGTTTATCTTTCTGAGTATTGCTTTCTTGTGTTGGCTTTTCGGTTTTAGTCTTATTTTTATTATACACAGGTTGTGATCACTGTTGACATCTGCACAATATGCCCTTACATCTATCAGAGATGTTCTGAATTGCTTTCTAATACAAAAATGATCAGTCTGATTTCTGATTCTATTATCTGGAGATATCTATGTTGCTTTATGTATCTCTTTGCGTGGAAATAGTGTTCCTCCAGTGATTACGCCCTTTGTTAGACATAATTCAATTAATCTTTCTCCGTTCTGATTTACCGTATCAATTCCTTCTTTCCCCATAACTTTTTTGATGTCGGTGTTATCTTTTCCTACCTTAGAGTTGAAGTCTCCCATGACAACTAAGATGTTGTGTTTAGGAACTTTGTTAATGAGTTGTTGTAGTTGGTGATAGAAATTGTCTTTTATTTTATCATCTGCATCGTTCGTGGGTGCATAGCATTGTATAACTGTCATTCTTCCGTGTCTTATTTGGAATCGTGCTCTTAATATACGACTGTTCACTGGTTCCCATTCTGTAAGGCTCTTTGCTGCAGCATTTGACACATTTATACCTACTTCTTCGTTATATTTCCCATCGTCTCTGCCTGAATGTATGATTAACTTACGGTTTTAGGCCGATCTTTTCCCTGCTTCTGGCCATCGCATTTCATTGGTGCCTAGGACGTCTACTGCAGGATTACTGGTTCCATATTTGGAAATAAACTGACTCTCCAGAACAGAAAGCAAATTGTTGGCCAACATAACATACTAATTCTCTAGAACAGAAAGCATAGTGATGGCCATACATCACGTAACATACTAATTCTCTAGAACAGAAAGCATAGTGATGGCCATACATCACGTAACATACTAATTCTCTAGAGCAGAAAACATAGTGATGGCCATACATCACGTAACATACTAATTCTCTAGAGCAGAAAACATAGTGATGGCCATACATCACGTAACATACTAATTCTCTAGAGCAGGAAACATAGTGATGGCCATACATCACGTAACATACTAATTCTCTATAGCAGAAAACATAGTGATGGCCATACATCACGTAACATACTAATTCTCTAGAGCAGGAAACATAGTGATGGCCATACATCACGTAACATACTAATTCTCTAGAACAGAAAACATAGTGATGGCCATACATCACGTAACATACTAATTCTCTAGAACAGAAAACATAGTGATGGCCATACATCACGTAACATACTAATTCTCTAGAACAGAAAGAAAATTGTTGGCCAACGTAGCATTCTAGGTCTCTAGAACAGAAAGTATGGTGATGGCCATACATCACGTAACATGCTAATTCTCTAGAACAGAAAACATATTGTTGACCATTTATCACGCAAAATACTAACTCTGTTAAATATAAAGCAAATATATGACCATACATCACGTAACATACTGATTCTTTTAAATATAAAGCAAATAGATGACCATATATCACGTAACATACTGATTCTTTTAAATATAAAGCAAATATATGACCATACATCACGTAACATACTGATTCTTTTAAATATAAAGCAAATATATGTAAATATAAGGCAAATAGATGACCATATATCACGTAACATACTGATTCTTTTAAATATAAGGCAAATAGATGACCATATATCGTGTAACATACTGAATGACCATATATCATGTAACATACTGAATGACCATATATCATGTAACATAATGAATGACCATATATCATGTAACATACTGAATGACCATATATCATATAACATACTGAATGACCATATATCATGTAACATACTGAATGACCATATATCATGTAACATACTGAATGACCATATATCATGTAACATACTGAATGACCATATATCATGTAACATACTGAATGACCATATATCATGTAACATACTGAATGACCATATATCATGTAACATACTGAATGACCATATATCATGTAACATACTGAATGACCATATATCACATAACATACTGAATGACCATATATCATGTAACATACTGAATGACCATATATCACATAACATACTGAATGACCATATATCATGTAACATACTGAATGACCATATATCATGTAACATAATGAATGACCATATATCACATAACATAATGAATGACCATATATCACGTAACATAATGAATGACCATATATCATGTAACATACTGAATGACCATATATCACATAACATAATGAATGACCATATATCACGTAACATACTGAATGACCATATATCATGTAACATAATGAATGACCATATATCATGTAACATACTGAATGACCATATATCATGTAACATACTGAATGACCATATATCATGTAACATAATGAATGACCATATATCATGTAACATACTGAATGACCATATATCACGTAACATACTGAATGACCATATATCATGTAACATAATGAATGACCATATATCACATAACATAATGAATGACCATATATCACGTAACATACTGAATGACCATATATCACATAACATACTGAATGACCATATATCATGTAACATACTGAATGACCATATATCACATAACATAATGAATGACCATATATCACATAACATAATGAATGACCATATATCACATAACATAATGAATGACCATATATCACGTAACATAATGAATGACCATATATCATGTAACATAATGAATGACCATATATCACATAACATAATGAATGACCATATATCACGTAACATAATGAATGACCATATATCATGTAACATACTGAATGACCATATATCATGTAACATACTGAATGACCATATATCATGTAACATACTGAATGACCATATATCATGTAACATACTGAATGACCATATATCATGTAACATACTGAATGACCATATGTCATGTAACATACTGAATGACCATATGTCATGTAACATACTGAATGACCATATATCATGTAACATACTGAATGACCATATATCATGTAACATACTGAATGACCATATGTCATGTAACATACTGAATGACCATATGTCATGTAACATACTGAATGACCATATGTCATGTAACATACTGAAGATCTAGCAGATTATACATCTACAACAGTTAATGACATTTATGAAACAGAACTACTTGGCCATGATAATGGCGCCCACGAATGTGGAGGTACAGAAGAAGATGATGATAAAGAAGAGAAAAGCAAATGTTCTCAGGAAGTCATCATTAACATTATTTTTAAGCTACAACTAATCACATACTATTTTATATTTAAAATCTTTTTTGGTCTCAATTTCTGATAAACTGGTTCCCTGCAGTAAAGTACATTTTGTGTACTAAAACATTTTGATGTTTATTTCATGACCTGACAGTGAAACGTGTTTAAAATAATTGAAAAAAAAATTCTTGCATTTCTAACTAGGCAGTTTCATAAGATTATTTCACCTCAGAATTTGATTCTTAGATGTATATATCTGAAATATTCTTAATTCTAAATAATTTGTTTTAGAGTTAGAAACCAAATACCAGCAATCATCAGAGAATGTGAATTTCTTGAACAAAATGTTGTCTCCTTTCAGGGTCTTGATCAAAAACTGAGAGAATTCATCACTATTATCGTGAAACCAGAATTTGTTGATCAAGTTCTGTCAGATTTGAAAGTTGTTTATGATTTCTACAATCTCGGGGATGACGTAAACGATACCAGCTTCCAAATACTCAAGAACGTCACTGGCGACTATTCATTTTGGTGTCCTCATCGTTACCTAGCAACAGCTTACGCTATGGCGTCACAGAGTGTGTACCTCTACTTGTTCGACCACCGACCAGACATCACAAACTTACCAGACTGGGCTGGAATCTTTCACACGTCAGAGTTACCTTTTGTTTTTGGAACAGAAACATTGGCCATACCTGGTCTCTCACCTAGAGAGGTCGGTCTGAGCCAAACAATCATGACTTACTGGGGTAACTTTGCTAAGTTTGGGTAAGATTATTGTCATCATGTCTGTGAGTCTGAACTTTTCGCTTGCATGAAATTATTATTGTAATCTTTAATACTTTGTTGTTGTAGTTCGCGCTAAAAGTAGTCAACATCTGCGCATGTCAAGGAGGACATATAATTCTTTAAAATGAAAACGCCTTTGAAATTTTATCAAATGATAACATTTTCTTATGCTAACATCAGATTTGTAAAACTTCTAAGACTAGTGCTTACACACACACACAGGAACAACACACACTGCCATATAGAAATATCGATGGTGCAGTGATTGATGACTTGTCTGTCGACCAGTAGGTCTCTAGTTCAGTTTCTCACTCAGGCGGAACTTTTCAAGACCGACTGACATCGAGGTCACCCAGATCTTTGCAAAATTGGTTCCTGAGGCTTCCCTATGAAAACAAGATGGCGGCGAGGACAAATGCTGGAATCCTTACCTCAAATGCTGCAGTTGCTTGAACTGTGAAGTCACTATCACTTCACACCGCACTACATCATACAGATGCAACAGGATACAGAGATATTACAGCTATCTCATGATAGGACGCCACTTTTTACAGGGAAACCAGATAATTGCTCACATTTTGTAAAAAAGATCGAGTCATGGCTTTACCTAGACGTTTCATGCCCTTTTCTTTATAGACCGTTATTTAAAGTTCAGATTATTCTTGCACTTACTGGATATATATTGATACATGCAGCATATTTGTGTGATTTGAAACATTTTTAACGAAAACATAGTCTGCATAACATGGGTGTGAATTATGTGTACCTGCTTCGTTTTGTTTTGTTTATGTAGAATTCGTAGTAAGTCAGAAAGATTTCACTATTTGAAGCAAGGGGGCATAATCTTGATTACTGAAGACTTTTCTCTTTTCCTCATCTAGCAATCCCGCCCCAGACTCTTCAGTCAGTCCCAAGTGGCCCACATTCAACCCACCTGACCCAGGGAACCTCCTGCTGTTCACAGAATCTGCTGGTATAGAAGTTGGTCAGACAGAAACCAGGCGCTGTGCTTACTGGAACAATTTACCTCGATCTTACCTGATATTTTAAACAAGGAAGGTTATATAAAAGCCTTAAAAATCATAAACTTCTTTCACCTTTCACTAGAAACAGTTAGTATATATAATACGTTTGTCTAAAATATGTTCAGTAAATACAATTTATAGTCAGGACTTTACTAAACAACCGCGCCTACACTCTGTTCTCACATAACAACAAGAACATATTGAGTGTACACGTATTATTCCTACATACAGAAAGATAGAATTAAACTATTTTTTCTCTAACTCGCTTCACCTTTGCAAACTTTCTTAATGTTTGTTTGAAGAACACCAGTGGTCGAACTATTAGACTGAACTGCAAACTTTTTTTTCTCATTTCTACTAAAAGTCATTAATTTTTTTTCACAAGTTACACAAATGTGGAAATGTAATCACAACAATCTACACAGTTTATAGTGGAAATTTATTCACAGCAATTTACACAGGTTATAGTGGACATTTATTCACAGCAATATACACAAGTTATAGTGGGCATTTAATCACACCAATTTACACAGGTTATAGTGGACATTTATTCACAGCAATTTACACAGGTTATAGTGGACATTTATTCACAGCAATCTACACAAGTTATAGTGGGCATTTAATCACAGCAATTTACACAGTTTATAGTGGGCATTTAATCACAGCAATTTACACAGGTTATAGTGGACATTTATTCACAGCAATATACACAAGTTATAGTGGAAATGTAATCACAACAGTCTACACAGATTACAGTGGAAATTATTCACAATAATCTACAAAAGCCACAGTAAACATCTGATAAAACCTACCAATAGAACGCTGATGGACTGACAAAATGTAGACAAAAGCTGGGAAATGTTTCAAACAAATAACGGCGGTAGTTTTACTATAAGCTAAGTCTGTTTCTTTCCTACGATTAAAACACTTATATTCAACTCACACATTTGTTTTAGTTTAATTGTCATCGTTAGAATGAAAAGAAAAAATGAGAAAAATAAAGTGAAAAAAGGAAGATTGTGTTATGTTACTTACCATATAAAAAAATTAAGTTTTCCGTGTACGTTAAGTCAAAACATTCCCTTCCAGGAGTTTTGTCACTGCATTTAGAGTTCAGTAAGTCAAATAAAACAGGTATTGACTGGATACATGGGACCCAACTAGAAGATCTTGATTTTGCTGATGATATAACTCTTATCAGTAACAATGTGAATCCCATGCAAGAAAGAAAACAGATATCCTGTCTTCACTGGCTAGCAAAATAAGACCTGAAATTAACAAATACAAGACAAAAATAATGAAAATTCCCATTAATCAAAATGGAAAAATTCACATAGAAGGGACAGATATTGAAAAATCAATCAATTTGCATACCTTGGCAGCTACATAGACTAGGATGGTGGCACCAGAAATGAAGTTAGAATCAGAATTGCAAAAGCAGCTTTGTCCTTCAAGAATCTTGAGAACATATGGAATTCAAAAGTTATAAGCACAAAAACCAAGTTAAGACTATTCAATTCAAATGTAATATCCACCCACATTTATGTATGTCAAAGCTGGAAAACAACCAAGGAAATAATGAAGAGATTAGACTTTTTTTGAAAACAAATGCCTAAGGAAAATACTCGGCATCAAGTGGAACGAATTCAAGAACAATGCAGAGATAAGACAGATGACTGAATAACAAGCAGTCTCATGGGTGATCAGGAAAAAGGAGATGGATATATGTTTATCACTTAATGAGAGAGAATCCCAAAACAAGCTATCAAGTGGAACACAACAGGCCAAAGAAAAAGAGGCAGACCGCGTGAAACTCTGAAGAGGACATTATTAAGAGAGGCCAAATTAACAGGCTTACAATCATTTGATGAGGTTGAAAGCCTCGCCGAAGACAGGAAAAATTGGCGAACTACTTTGCCAGCTCTATGTGACGTTTAACGGCACGGGAAGAATATATGATATAAGATAAGAAGAAGTCAAATAATCCCCTTTCCAGGAGTTTTTTCACTGCATTTAGAGTTCAGTAAGTCACACACACCCAGTATTGATGTCTCTTCCTTATGTCTACGTGGCCAGTGGTGAACTATCATGGTCTTCGTTCGCTCTAGCCAGTAGTGAACTATAATGGTCTTCGTGTGCTCTAGCCAGCGGAGAACTATCACGATCTTTGTATGCTCTAGCCAGTGGTGAACTATCATGGTATCGTGTGCTCTAGCCAGTGGTGGACTATCATGGTCTTTGTATACTCTAGCCAGTACCCCCAGTAGTGAACTATCATGGTCCTTGTATGCTATAGACAGTGTTGAACTAGCATGGTCTTTGCATGCTTTAGCCAGTGGTGAAGTATCATGGTCTTTGTATGCTTTATCCAGTGGTGAACTGTTATGGTCTTTGTATGCTCTAGCCAGTGGTGAACTAGCATGGTTGTTGTATACTCTAGCCAGTATTGAACTATCACGGTCTTTGTACGCTCTAGTCGGTAGTGAACTATCATGGTCTTTGTGTGCTATAGCCAGTGGTGAAGTATCATGGTCTTTGTATGCTTTATCCAGTGGTGAACTGTTATGGTCGTTGTATGCTTCAGCCAGTTGTGAAATGTCATAATCTTTGTATGCTCTAGCCAGTGGTTAATTATCAGTATCTTTGTGTGCTCTAGACAATGGTTGAATAATCATTGTCTGTGTATGCTCTACCCCGTAGTGAATTATCATTGTCTTTGTGTGCTTTAGCTGGTGGTGAACTATCATAGTCTTTGTATGCTTTAGCCAGTGGTGAATTATTATTGTCTTTGTGTGCTCTAACCAGCGGTGAACTGTCTTTGCCTTTGTATGCTCTAGCCAGTGGTGAATTATCAATGTCTTTGTATGCTCTAGCCAGTGGTGAATTATCAATGTCTTTGTATGCTCTAGCCAGTGGTGAACTATCATGATCTTTGTATGAATTTTCCCATCGCAACATATGCCTGCGAGACCTAGACACTTAACAAAACAGCTGAGAAACACATAAATACCTTTGAATGTAAATGCTACAGAAGAGCTCTTCAAATATCATGGACGCGAAAAAGAACAAATATATCCATACTACAAGAGCTTAATATTGAAGAAGGCTGGCTAGTAAAGAGGATTAAAGAGGGAAAACTTAAATATTTTGGACACAATAAACGTCATTATAATCTAGAGAAAACTGTCTTGGAAGGGTACATAATGGGAAAAAGAAAAAGAGGAAGACCAAGGCGAAGATGGGTGCAAGACATCGTTGATGATCTGCAAATGGATGCATCAGCAACAGGGCATCTTGCTTACAACCGAGAGGCCTACAGGAGTGCTGCTAGGGAGGCAAAGTTCCTCAAGGGACATGCAAATGAATGAATAAATGAGCCAGTAGTGAACTATCATGGTCTTTCTATGCTCTTACCAGTAGCGTACTATCATAGTCTTTGTATGGTCTTGCCAGTATTGAACTATCATGGTCTTTGTATGCTTTAGCCAGTAGTGAACTATCATGGTCTTTCTATACTTTAACAAGTATTTAACTGTCAAGGTCTTTGCGTGCTCTGGTATGACTTGTCGCCTTAGCTACGAAGTTCCTGCACCGAGCAACGTTGGTTAGTTTCACATTTGGATCCTTGGTATTTCATCATCTTCTTCTTCTTCTTCTTCGTTCGCATTGTCTGTCTATATCTGCAGTCCTGTCTCTTGGATAAATTTCACTGTTTTTTGTAACTCATGTATGGAACCGTAGAGCTTATCTTCTTTAGTGGTTTCACTGGGCCAGTAATTATTTCTCAGTGTCTCGTAGTTGATGCAGTTCTGGAGGATATGTTCCACGGTTTGGGGCACCTGGGCACATGTACATAGATTAGTAGTACCAACCTTAAACTTTGTATACATATGACTTCGGAGTCGGCTGTGTCCTGTTCGGAGACGGAAGATGGTGACTTGTTCCTTTCTGTTTAGCATGTGATAGTCATCATGTGGTGGTGTTTGTGGCTTCCTGTAGGTTTTTATCATGCTTTTCTTCTGATTATAGGTGACTGGTATGTCTGGTTGCTCCATTTCAGTGCCCTCTTTGGCCAGATGGTCAGCTTTCTCATTGCCTGGTATCCCACAGTGGGAGGGAATCCACTGCAAAGTGACTCCATGTTGTAAGCCAATTTTTGACAAGGCATCCTTAAGGTCTGGTAGTTTGTTGCACTGAAGAGCCTCCAGTACTGATCTTGCATCTGTGAGAATTACTACAGGACATGTATCAATTCTGGAGTCTGATAGTTTTTCAACTGCAGCAATAATTGCCCTAACTTCTGCATCAAAGTTGTTGCAGTATTTACCAGTGGGTATGGAAATCTTGCCAATGGTGTTGTTTGGATATTCAATATATGCTCCTGCCCCACCATTTTTTATGGCATTATGTGCAGATCCATCTGTATACACACGTATCCAGGTGTCACATGGATATTTGTCATCTAGAACACTAAGTGTGGCTGTTGATCTTACAAGACTGCTCTGCATCTCACCATTCTGCACATCTTTCACTTCAGTCTGAATAGTTATTTGTGTATAATCTGCTTCTTTCCATGGTGTATGCTCTGGTACAGATGATAATGGAGTGACTACAGTTGGAAGGTCAGGTATCAGCTTACGCATACGCTTGGCCTGATGAATGAAGCTGCTTCTTTTAAGCCGTCCTAATGCCAAGTTATTGAATCTCTCCTTCAGGGGATGGCTTACAGAGCTAAGGAATTTTTCTCCCATGGTCATGACCTTTGTGTCTCTACGTTCCTTTAGCGGTTGAACACCAACTATTTTCTGCATTTCTACTATTGGTGTGGACCTCATGGCACCTGTGATAATCCGTAGTGACTGATTTTGAACCTTGTCTAGATTATGCAGCGTAGTGTTTGATGCTGTGCACCAAGATGTTGAGCCATATTCTAAATGTGGTAGAATACTTTGCTGATATACGTTCTTGAGGATTCTTTCACTAGCTCCCCATGTAGTCCCACTCAATTTTCTTAATATGGCTAGTTTTCTTCTGGCTTTTGCTTCTGCACTGTTGATGTGTTGCTTCCAAGTCAGTTTTGAGTCAAGAGTCACTCCTAAGTAAGTGGGTTGGTTGTCCATCCTTAAGGGTATTTCATTTACAAAGATCTTACTTGCTTTCTGTTTAGATGAGAGGGTGAACATAGTGGTACTTGATTTCTCTGTGTTGATACTTACACACCATTTGTTTGTCCATGATGTCAAGATGTCTGCTGCTCTTTGGAGTCTCTGTGTAGCAACTGTCGCATATTCATCTGTACACCACATGACCAGATCATCTGCATACAGTGCTGCTTTGATTCCATAGGGAAGTTCCTTGACCAGGTCATTAATGAATACAAGGAATAGTGTAGGCGAAAGGACTCCTCCTTGTGGTACACCGTGTCGCAGAAGTACTTTCTGGCTTTTGTGTCCATCCATTACTACTCTAGCTCTTCTATTGTGTAAATAGGACTTTATCCAGTTGTACAGTCTTCCATTCACATTGCAGTTTCTTAGTTTCCACAACAGACCTTTTTTCCATACTTTATCAAAGGCTTTCTTTAGGTCTATCCACGCTGCTAGTACAAGGTTTTTCTCTTGGAATGCATCCTCAATCTCTTGAGAGAGATAGGTCACTTGATCTTCCGTACTGTAGTACTGCCTAAATCCTGCTTGTTGTGGAACGAGAAGGTTTTCACTTTCTAGGTACCATTTTAGCATCAGGTCAATGATGCGTTCCATCGTTTTGCATAGGCAGCTAGTGAGACTGATTGGCCTGTAGCTGGAGGCAGTATCACTGTTTTTCCCTGGTTTTAGCAGTGGTACCATGCTTGCTTCCTTCCAGATTTGAGGTAACTTACCTGTGCTCCAGCACATATTGAAAATATCCAACAGCTTTCCCATTGCTGCCATTCCCAGGTTCTTGATCATTTCATTGGACACTCCATCTGGTCCTGGTGATTTCCTTGGTTTCAGTTTACTAACTGCTAGGTCTAACTCACTGCGTGTGATTGGTGCATCCATGACCTCCACTTTTCTGACTTGTTCCTCCTCTTTCTGTGGCTCGATGCGCACTGTACGCTCCTTCTCTGGATGGATATCAATGTTGCAGTCTTGTGCAAACATGCGAGCAAAGTGATCTGCTACCTGCTTACCTGAGGTATTTCATAAAATGAGTGACATCTCATCAAGGACGGATGTGAAGGAGCAACGATGAACAGTCTGTGCAATGCTCACTGGTACATGTGGTGAAAAGATGTTAAAGGTATCTCCTTGGGTACGATACCGAGAAGCTAAAGTGAATTCTGAAATATCACACGTGTTGAAGAAATTGTAGGGATGGCAGTGAAGAAAAGTGGAGGCTTGATTCAGGAGTATCTGCTGTTCGATAAGATCAATATTACCAAGAGAGAACGCGCTGGACTTTATTTTCATAATGTCTCTCTCAAGATCTTGTTCTATTGATACTGTCCGCAAATTTTATGAAGACACGCCATGTCAGTATTTAGTTTTAGTTCCTCATGTGAACTAGATAACATAATTCTATTGTTTTCTTATATATCTTATATCCTTCCCGTGCCGTTAAACGTCACATAGGGCTCGCAAAATAGTTCGCCATTTTTTCCTGTCTTCGGCGAGGCTTTCAACCTCATCAAAGGATTTTATGCCTGTTAATTTGGCCTCTCTTAATAATGTCCTCTTCAGAGTTTCATGCGGTCTGCCTCTTTTTCTTTGGCCTGTTGTGTTCCACTTGATAGCTTGTTTTAGGATTCTCTGATCATTTCTTCTAATCAAATGACCAACATATGTCCATCTCCTTTTCCTGATCACCCGTGAGACTGGTTGTTGTTCAGTCATCTGTCTTATCTCTGCATTGTTCTTGAATTCGTTCCACTTGATGCCGAGTATTTTCCTTATTCATTTGTTTTCAAAAGAGTCTAATTTCTTTTCTATTACTTTAGTTGTTTATCAGCTTTCGCATTCATAAATGTAGGTGGATAGTACATTTGAATTGAATAGTCTTAACTTGGTTTTTGTGCTTATAACTTTTGAATTCCATATGTTCTCAAGATTCTTGAAGATTGATGCTGCTTTTGCAATTCTGATCCTAACTTCCTTTCTAATGTCACCATCCTGGTCTATGTAGCTGCCAAGGTATGCAAATTGACTGACTTCTTCAATATATGTTCCTTCTATGTGTATTTTTCCATTTTGATTGAGAGGAATTTTCATTATTTTTGTTTTGTCCTTGTTAATTTCAAGTCCTATTTTGCTAGCCAGTGAAGACAGGCTATCTGTTATTTCTTGCATAGAATTCACATTATTACTGATAAGAGTTATTTCATGAGCAAAATCAAGGTCTTCTAGTTGGGTCCCATGTACCCAGTCAATATCTGTGTTACCTGTGCAACATTTTTTCATTATGAAGTCTATTGTTATTCCAAAAAGTAAAGGAGACAGTATACATCCTTGTTTCACGCCTGTTTCAATCTGGAACCATTCACGCATCCCTTCTTCTGTCTTGACTGCACAAACATATCCATTGTATAAGTCCTTAATGATGTTGACAATTTTAGATGGTATTCCATATAGACTAAAAATTCTCCATAATGAATCTCTGTGTATGTGTAGCATAGCCTTGTAAGCTATGAGTAATGCATTATTATTATTATTATTATTATTACTATTATTAAGATTGTTGTTACTATTAGTATAGAGGTGGAAAAGGTGAGAGGAAAAAAAGCTCCCAAGGTATCAGAAAAACGATTTTTGTCCCAGATCCTTAGTATAGACCATCACACTAGACACTGACAAGTGACAAGTGGGTGGACATGCTAGACGATTCATTCTACTAGAAATTTATGACACAGGAAGCGATTGAGGCGCATACCAAAAACTAATGGACGAGTATCGAATGACAGTGCAGGATGACCGAGGGCCAATAAAATGAAGAAAACGGGACGTGAAGAGAGAGAGAGATAGACACAGAGAGACTAGTAGAAGGAGGTTAGGAAGACGGAGCTTTAGGAACGGGAGGTAGTTTTAGAGTAGACAGAGGAAGTACTTCGAGTTAGAAAGTGACTTTAGCATTATATTGAGTGAAATGCAAGTTTGATATTTTGGAAAGCTGTGAAAAATGCTTTTGGTTGCTTTAATCCGAAACCTGTGACCTTCGGTTGATGAATATTAAAGAGAGCTATATACACTTGACTCAATAACGAACTACATAGAGTTTTGTTATGACTATGTGTGTGTATTAAGAGTAGCAGCTGTGTGAGGAACGGTGTATTAGGAGTGCAGTGACATTCTGAAATGTTGAGCAAAAAGGAAGAATCAGGTATGTAATAATAACTTACAGACAAGAGATGTTGTCGATGCGTCTTGATGTATTTGTCTAAATAAAAGTTATTCAGTGAACTTTTCATCGGACTTCTCTGGGCCAGCGAATGATGTAATAGACTGTGAAACCTCGATGTGAGATGTGTTGAATAAAGAACGTCTTCTAAAGTACTAGGATAGTAAAGAGAACACTAATGTAATCAGAGACACCAAGAAGTACAGGATACGCAAGATATCCGATAATAAAGACACTTTCTTTGTTAAATATGCTATCGAATGCCTTTTTAAAATCTACGAAGTTCAGTATTAATGGTTTCTGGTTTTCAATATGTTCTTCAAGTATTGTTCTGAGAGTAAAGATCTGGTCGAGACAGCTTCTCCCGTTTCGAAATCCTGCGTGTTCTTCTCTCATTGCAATATCCACTATATCTTTGAGTTTATTCAAAATGACCTTGCAAAATACTTTTGACACAACTGATATTAAGGTTATTCCTCTCCAGTTGTTACAGTCACTAAGGTTGCCTTTTTTTGGTATTTTAACAATGATTCCTTTCTTCCAATTAGAAGGGACCTTTTCTTCTTTCCAAATCTTGTTAAACATTCTCTGTAGTTGTCTCATGTTGTCACTATTGATAGCTTTTAGCATTTCGGCTGTTATTTCATCTTCACCTGCAACTTTGTTGTTAGTCATTTAATTCACTGCTGTTTCAATTTCATACAATTTAATTTCATCTAGGTTGACATTTAGTTGTAGGAATGGTAAGTCAGTTTCAAGGGTTAACAATTCTTTTGGGTGTGGTCGATTAAGTATTTCTTGGAAGTGTTCTACTGTCAGTCACTGGAAAATTGACAACAATGTATACATTTATAAATTCACAACAATGTATACATTTATAAATTCACAATAATGTATACATTTATAAATTTACAAGAATGTATAATTTTATCAGTTCACAAGAATGTATACATTTCCCTTTCTAGAAATGAAAGGAAACTTTGTTGCTTATGAAACATCGAATGTTCAGTCTAAAGAGATTATAAGAAAATGCACATCTGTAGGGCGGTTTTGGTCACTAAGTAGATATCTACACCATTCTTTCACGGTATAGAGAAATTTAGTAGAAACATTTAACACCTGAAAATTTAAAAAATAACATATCCAGAGCCGTCTTTATAAGCACAGATTAGATGTAAGCTGTAATCCATTCGGGTGTGAATTCATACATCTTCGTTATTTAATAAAAGTGGTGCATATATATATATATATATATGTGTGTGTCTCTGTTTGTGTGTGTGCGTGCGTGCGCACATGCATAAAACATATACTAGAAGTAAAAAATAACGCACATCGGTTATATAAAGGGTTTTAAATCACATAAGCATAATTGTTAAAAAGAAAAAAGAACAATTTGAAAAAAATGGCTGTATACATTTCATAACATCCAGAACAGTCAAGAACATGAGACAATTAACACATCAATAAAGACAGACTCATCTCTGAGGTCATCTTTATATAACATTGTCCCTTGTAACCTAGAATTATGTTTATAATTATGAACACATTTTAGCTATAAGGATTGCTAATAAAATAAGTAAGAAAATTTAGATCAGAAACGTAGAGAATAAGAGAGAAAACTGATTCCATAGCAATAGAGAAAGACCATCGCGACTGGACACTGACAAGTGTAAACAGAAGAAACAGGGCTCAAGAAGAACTTCACCGAGATGTGATAACTGGACAGGGACGCTAGAAAGTTTTAATAAAAGTCGAAAGTCTGGTTGGCGACGTATAGGCGGTGGACCAGACCGGTAGAAAGTACCAAGGTAATCAAATAAAGCGACAAACATTCGACTCCACTAAAGTGATTATTTTTTTTTCTTCTTCGTTCGCTTCTACCACCAAGACCGCTCCGTGATCCTTCTGAATTTACTACTGTGGTCCTCGATAGGTCCTGTTGACCACAAGAGATCCCCGAGAGGACCACAAGAACTTCAGACTATCGCAGGGCTTGAGTATGTATTCTCGGTGGGTCTCAGAAGCGGGAATGCGAGACACCGTGGTTTTCGTTGCACCAGTTTAATCTAGAGTTGGACTTTCTCACCGGAAAACCTCGACGTGTTTTTGGATACAGGTGTGTCCCCGCCAGGTAAGAGGTGGTTGTCAATCCAGTCCAGCGTTGGACTTTCTCACCAGAAAACCTCAGCGTGTTTAGGATACACATACATCCCCGTCAGGTGAGAGGTGGTTGCCTATCTAGACTGCCCTGGTCCAGTGTCTCCGACTTCAGCATTTTGTGGTCGTGGCCGCTACCCTTCCTAGTTGTGACCAGGACGGAGCTTTTGTCCAGGAGGATGAATCCTCGCCACTAGTAAGTTTAACCCCTGGGTTAAGCCGGTTTAGGCGTATTATCCTAGCATGGGCGTGTTTAGGACGTGATTGACCTCTATGGGGGGAGGTACCGTGCCATGAGTAGTTATCAAGTTTCACCCCTGGGTTAAGCCGGTTTAGGCATATTTCACCAGTATGGGTGTATATCGGACGTGGCCGGCCTCTAGAGCAGAGGTGCCGTGGTATGAGTAGCTCTCGCTGTGAGACTACTGGACATACAGATTAAACTTCACTTTGTCCTTTCCATCAGCTTTTCCATGACGGCGACGCCTGGCAACCCTGGTCGCATTTCCGCATTTTCTTATTTGGCCGGGAGGAATTTCACCCCACGCGCAGCAGCCGAAGAATCTCGCCAGCAATGTATTAGTTTAACACCTAGGTTAATCCAGTTTAGGCAGTCTGGCCCAGTATTGGTGTGTATTGGACGTGGCCGGCCTGTAGAGCGGAGGTGCCTGATTTGAGTAGTCCTGACATCGAGACTACTGGTCACTTCACTTAATCCATCATCTTTTCCACAGCGGCGCTGCGCAACAAGCTTAATCGCATTTTTTTCATTGGCCGGGAGGATTTTCACAGCTGAAGAATCTCGCCAGCAGCGATAGATGAGCAACCAAACATGACTCTCATCTATCCGAAACGTCTGGTTTTCAGGCGCCATATATTCACCTTCGTGACTGCTCCTGTCTGTTTGAACAGTTCTGCTACAAGGAGGCCTAGAGCTGGACTTGACTGTCAGAGGTATTTGAGACGGACGCCTTGGAGGCATTTCATTGGAATGGAGAGCATATCCCCTACCCCACCTCCGGCTATAAGAGTCCTTGGAACCATTAAAATGACTCAAAAACCAATCGGTACCCAGATCGAAACCAGAGAAGAAATTAGGGGTGTAGCACACATCCGACTGGGAGTTCACCAAACTGGACTCCACGATAAAACGAAGAGACCGAGAGAGACAGGGAAGGTACACAATACTTACACAAGTACACACTCAGGTATACAAACAGGGACGCACACGAGTAAACATAGAGGGACGCAAACAAGCACAAACACAGGGACGCACACGAGCAAACATAGAGGGACGCAAACAAGCACAAACACAGGGACGCACACGAACAAATACAGAGTGACGCAAACAAGCACAAACACAGGGACACATACGGACAAAGATAGAGGGACGTAAACAAGAACAAACACAGGGACCAACACAGGGACGCACACAGGGAAGCACACAGGGACGCACACAGGGACGCGCGCAGGGACGCAGCGGATTCGGAGGCAGAACTAAAACATCGACTTGCAGCACCGGTCACACGGTAAGCTCCAACACTCGACCACGACAAAATATCAGGACCTGAAAATAGCAACACAGAAGAAGCTACTGTCTCATACTACCACGGCCCCTGATAGTGGCACAGAAGAAGCTACTGTCTCATACTACCACGGCCCCTGATAGTGGCACAGAAGAAGCTACTGTCTCATACTACCACGGCCCCTGATAGTGGCACAGAAGAAGCTACTGTCTCATACTACCACGGCCCCTGATAGTGGCACAGAAGAAGCTACTGTCTCATACTACCACGGCCCCTGATAGCAACACAGAAGAAGCTACTGTCTCATACTACCACGGCCCCTGATAGTGGCACAGAAGAAGCTACTGTCTCATACTACCACGGCCCCTGATAGTGGCACAGAAGAAGCTACTGTCTCATACTACCACGTCCCTGATAGTGGCACAGAAGCAGCAACTGTGACATACTCCCACTGGGCACTTATAGCGACACATAAACGGCAACTATCACATACTCGATCTGACTTTTGATAATAAAACAGAAGCAGCAACTCTCTCACATTCTCTCACGGACATCTTATAATAAAACAGAAGCAGCAACTCTCTCACATTCTCTCACGGACATCTTATAATAAAACAGAAGCAGCAACTCTCTCACATTCTCTCACGGACATCTTATAATAAAACAGAAGCAGCAACTCTCTCACATTCTCTCACGGACATCTTATAATAAAACAGAAGCAGCAACTCTCTCACATTCTCTCACGGACATCTTATAATAAAACAGAAGCAGCAACTCTCTCACATTCTCTCACGGACATCTTATAATAAAACAGAAGCAGCAACTCTCTCACATTCTCTCACGGACATCTTATAATAAAACAGAAGCAGCAACTCTCTCACATTCTCTCACGGACATCTTATAATAAAATAGAAGCAGCAACTCTCTCACATTCTCTCACGGACATCTTATAATAAAACAGAAGCAGCAACTCTCTCACATTCTCTCACGTGTAACTTATAATAAAACAAGAGCAGCAACTCTCTCTCACTCTCTCAGGGGTACCTTATAATAACAGAAGCAGCAACTCTCTCTCACTCTCTCACGGGCATCTTATAATAAAACAGATGCAACAACTCTCTCTCACTCTCTCGCGGGCACCTGATAGTAAAACAGAAACAATAACTCTCTCTCTCACTCTCTCGCGGGCACCTGATAGTAAAACAGAAACAACAACTCTCTCTCTCACTCTCTCGCGGGCACCTGATAGTAAAACAGAAACAACAACTCTCTCTCACTCTCTCGCGGGCACCTGATAGTAAAACAGAAACAACGACTGTGTCATACTCTCATTGGCCCCTGTTAGTGACACAGAAGGAGTAAATGTCTCATGCTCACACAGGCCCATGACAGTGACACAGAAGCAGCAACATACTCCCACGGCCCACTGATTGTGATACAGAATTACCAACATACTCCCGTGGGCCACTGATTGTGACACAGAATTACCAACATACTCCCACGGCCCAATGATTGTGACACAGAATTACCAACAACTCCCGTGGCCCACTGATTGTGACACAGAATTACCAACATACTCCCGTGGCCCACTGATTGTGACACAGAATTACCAACATACTCCCACGGCCCACTGATTGTGACACAGAATTACCAACATACTCCCACGGCCCACTGATTGTGGCACAGAATTACCAACATACTCCTGTGGGCCACTGATTGTGACACAGAATTACCAACATACTCCTGTGGGCCACTGATTGTGACACAGAATTACCAACATACTCCTGTGGGCCACTGATTGTGACACAGAATTACCAACATACTCCTGTGGGCCACTGATTGTGACACTGAAGCAGCAACATACTCCCGCCGGCTACTATATTGGTGAGAAATAACCGCGGAGTAGGCGAGTAAACCTGCGGCAGTGGATGTCTCCAACCCAGAAGAGCAAAGCCAGACCAGACCACAGAGACGTACCCCAGCCCCCACCCCCCTCTTGTTCAGAAGTGACCTCAGAGCAGGGAAATGCCAACTAGATGACAGCAAGACAGCACAGACATCTTAGTTATGTATGTATAAAGTTTACAACATACAGGGTCCGGCATAAAGCACGGCTGGATTTAACTGACGTAGTGCGCAGAAACTGAATACTGTGAAAAAACATGACGTCAGAGATGAAGCAGACAAACAGTCATTTTTAACAATGGCTTCTTGGTAAACACAACATCGCGCATTCACCGTTGAAACTTATCTTAAAAGTGGAGAATCGTCTATTACTGTACAACGAAAGTTTCGTCGTCATTTTGAGTTGCATTCCATTGATAATGTTCCCGATTGGAGGACAAAACAATTTTGAGGTGGCTCCAAAAATTTAAGGAAATCGCTAATTGTCTTAATAATAAGTCTACTGGTCGTCCAAGAACTCAACAGACACCTGAACGAGATCAAGAAGTCCGCAACGCATTTAGCCCTCGGCGATCAGCTGTTAGGAACGCTTTGGCATCTGGCATACTCTTACTGTTAATAGTGACCTTTATGTGCAGATGCTAACTTAATACTTCATTCCAGACTTGGCCAATAGAAATAAGAGACTAATATGGTTTCAACAAGATGGAGCAACTGCCCACACAGCCCATCAGTCCATGGCCGTGCTGCAACAAGCATTTCCCAATCGTCTTATTTCCAGATTTGGGGATATTCATTGGCCGGCAAGGTCACCGGATTTATCGGCCGCAAACTTCTTTTTGTCGGGGTATCTCAAGAACACAGTGTATGCTAGTCGACCACAGCCAATTGCAGACCTAAAGGATCGAATCCGACACTGCATTCAAAATATCCCTTTGAACATGTTAAATGGTGTTATGCAGGAATTTTCCAGACGCCTGGCTGAATGTATCAAATGTAATGGCGGTCATCTAACCGGCGTAATTTTCAAAACCTAAATATGATTGTTAGTAATAGTAAAAATACTCACTTTTCTGAGTTTCATTTCACTTTTTTTTTTACCCGAAACATGTATAGCTCTTATTTATTTTCCATATTTAAAATCCAGCCATGCTTTATGCCGCACCGTGTATAAGCCGACACACACGCTCCATTAGGTGAACTCTTTACTGAACTGGATAAGCAAATTAGAATTTTAAGTAGCAACATAAAAGGCATGGACACAAAACTACAACACATAGTCTCCTTGACATATACACACAAACAAGATTTCATCTTGATCCAAGAAACAAATATACAGACAGACAGACACGCAGCATAGATCACAACACAGCTAGGCTTCAGGCAAGCAGCACAGATCACGACACAGCTAGGCTTCAGGCAAGCAGCACAGATCACGACACAGCTAGGCTTCAGGCATGCAACACAGATCACGACACAGCTAGGCTTCAGGCATGCATGTTTTAGCTTAGCCACACACGGTATGATCCGGGTAATGCAGGCATCAGACAGGTAGTATGTAGAGAGGGCAAATAATACAGGCATCAGACAAATGGTAGGTAGTTAGCACAAATAAAACATGTCAGACAGGTCGGGGGTAGTTAGGACAAATAATACAGACATCAGACAGGTCGTAGAAAGTCAGGATAAATAATACAGACATCAGATAGGTGGGTGTAGTTAGGACAAATAATACAGGCATCAGACAGGTGGGAGGTAATCAGGAAAAATAATACAGATATGAGAAAGGTGTTAGCTATTCAAGACAAACAATACAGACATCAGATATGTGGGAGGTAGTCAGGATAAATATAAGGTCATCAGACCTCTGGTAGGTAGTTAGGAGAAATAATACGGTAATCAGACAGGTGGTAGGTAGTTAGGACAAATACTAAAGTCATCAGACAGGTGGTAGGTAGATAGGACAAATAATGCAGACATAAGACAGGTGGTAAGAAGGTAGTAGAAATAATACACACTTCAGACAGGTGGTAAGTAGTTAGAATAAATAATACAGAGACATCAAAAAGATTGGGGAGGGGGGTAGTTAGGACAAATAATACAGTTATTAAACAGGTGGTAGGTAGTTAGGAGATATAATGCAAACATCAGATATGTTATAGGTAGGTAGGACAATTGGTACAAACATCAGGTGGGTGGCAATCAGGACAGATAATACAGACATCAGACAGGTGGGTGGCAATCAGGACAGATAATGCTGTCACGAGACAGGTGGGAGATTGTCAGAAGAAACAGAGATAGCAGAAGGTAAATTGCAGTAGTTGAGGTAACCATAGTTACACCATAGTCAACATACAAGCACCAGGCAAGCTTCTACGAAGACCTAGGATCTCTACTCATCCACACATACAGAGGACACAGCATTATATTAGGCGTAGTTTTCAATTGTGTAACATCAGATTTAAACATAAGAGACCAAGCTAGCACTCACATAGACAAAACAAGCACAGATAAGAGACACCAGCTAGATTTTTCCAGGACATAATAAACACATGATCTAGTAGATACAAACATAATAAACACATATGATCTAGTAGATACATACAGACACACACACTCTAGGCAGAGACATCACTCAGAAGTTAACACGCACGCACACAGCAGAGGAACTAGATTTGACAAAATTTACACACCAGCAACTTTCTACATAACACAAACCAAACATCTCCCAAACACATTACAGTTCACAGACCATAAAGCAGTGGTTGCAACAACAGACACAGTATCCACAAGTGTACCTTTAAAACGATCACCACACTGGAAATTTAACAACACACTTCTCCAGAACAAACAATTTGTAGAAGACATGACACAGCTTTCACGGATGACACACCCGCACACAACATCCAACAACACTGGGAGACTTTACAACGCGCAGTAAGAGACAAAGCACACTCTCAGTACAGATACACAGAGAAAGGTTGAAACAAGAGAAAGTGTTAGAAGAAGCAATCAAACTAACAAAACAGTTGGACAAAATCTCACCGAATCTACTCACGCTACAAGAAGAACTAGATAAGCGCAGACAACACAGGCACCAAGGCGATTTAGAGTGCAAAACTCATCACCATCACACAAGAAACACCCACCAAGCAGTACTTAAGCATAGAACAAAACTCATCACCATCACACAAGAAACACACATCAAGCAGTACTTAAGTATACAACAAAACTCATCACCATCACACAAGAAACACCCATCAAGCAGAACTGAAGTATAGAACAAAACTCATCACCATCACACAAGAAACACCCACCAAGCAGTACTTAAGTATAGAACAAAACATACAATGAAGCAGAAAGATAAGAGAGATATTGGACGAAACAGTGAACAGCACAGATAGTACAAACATAGTACAAGAGTTTAGAGAATGATACAGGAACTGTACAGAGAGGAAAGAACAGAAGCACACATACAGGACAAATACATGCAGTACACAAAAGAACTAACTGATCTGGACAGGCACACACTAGACACACCACTAACATTAGAAAACCTGACACAGGCAAGCAACAGACACACCACTAACATTAGACAACCTGACACAGGCAAGCAACAGACACACCACTAACATTAGAAAACCTGACATAGGCAAGCAACAGACACATCATTAACATTAGAAAACCTGACACAGGCAAGCAACAGACACACCACTAACATTAGAAAACCTGACACAGGCAAGCAACAGACACACCACTAACATTAGAAAATCTGACACAAGCAAGCAATAGACACACCACTAACATTAGACAACCTAACACAAGCAAGCATTAGACACACCACTAACATTAGAAAATCTGACATAGGCAAGCAACAGACACACCACTAACATTAGAAAACCTGACACAAGAAAGCATTAGACACACCACTAACATTAGAAAACCTGACACAAGCAAGCATTAGACACACCACTAACATTAGAAAATCTGACATAGGCAAGCAACAGACACACCACTAACATTAGAAAACCTGACACAAGCAAGCATTAGACACACCACTAACATTAGAAAACCTGACACAAGCAAGCATTAGACACACCACTAACATTAGACAACCTAACACAAGCAAGCATTAGACACACCACTAACATTAGAAAATCTGACATAGGCAAGCAACAGACACACCACTAACATTAGACAACCTGACACAGGCAAGCACTAGACACACCACTAACATTAGAAAAGCTGACATAGGCAAGCAACAGACACACCACTAACATTAGACAACCTAACACAAGCAAGCATTAGACACACCACTAACATTAGAAAAGCTGACATAGGCAAGCAACAGACACACCACTAACATTAGACAACCTGACACAGGCAAGCACTAGACACACCACTAACATTAGAAAACCTGACACAAACAAGCATTAGACGCACCACTAACATTAGACAACCTGACACAGGCAAGCAATAGACACACCACTAACATTATAAAAAATGACACAGGCAAGCACTAGACACACCACTAACATTAGACAACCTGACACAGGCAAGAACTAGAAACATCACTAACATTAGACAACCTGAAACAGTCAAGCACTACACACACCACTAACACTAGAAACCTGACACAAACAAGCACTAAACACACCACTAACATTAGACAACCTGACACAAGCAAGCACTAGACACAGGCAAGCACTAGACGCATCAATAACACTAAAAACCTGAAACAAGAAAGCATTAGACACAGGCAAGCACTAGACAAAGGCAAGCACTAGACACAGGCAAGCACTAGACACACCAGTAACATTCGACAACCTGACACAGTGAAGCATTAGACACAGGGAAGCACAAGACACATGCAAGCACTAGACACAGGCAAGCAATAGACACAGGCAAGCACTAGACACCAGCAAGCACTAGACACAGGCAAGCACTAGACACAGGGAAGAACTAGACACAGGCAAGCACTAGACACAGGCAAGCACTAGACACAAGCAAGCAACTGACACAGCAAAGCAATAGACACAGGCAAGCACTAGACACAGACAAGCACTAGACAGGGTAGCACTAGACATAGGGATGCACTACACAAAGGCAAGCACTAGACATCAGGGAAGCACTAGACAGAGGCAAGCATAAGACACAGGGAAGCACTAGAAACAGGGAAGCACTACACACAGGCAAGCATAGACACACCACTAACATTATAAAAAATGACACAGGCAAGCACTAGACACCACTAACATTAGACAACCTGACACAGGCAAGAACTAGAAACATCACTAACATTAGACAACCTGAAACAGTCAAGCACTACACACACCACTAACACTAGAAACCTGACACAAACAAGCACTAAACACACCACTAACATTAGACAACCTGACACAAGCAAGCACTAGACACAGGCAAGCACTAGACGCATCAATAACACTAAAAACCTGAAACAAGAAAGCATTAGACACAGGCAAGCACTAGACAAAGGCAAGCACTAGACACAGGCAAGCACTAGACACACCAGTAACATTCGACAACCTGACACAGTGAAGCATTAGACACAGGGAAGCACAAGACACATGCAAGCACTAGACACAGGCAAGCAATAGACACAGGCAAGCACTAGACACCAGCAAGCACTAGACACAGGCAAGCACTAGACACAGGGAAGAACTAGACACAGGCAAGCACTAGACACAGGCAAGCACTAGACACAAGCAAGCAACTGACACAGCAAAGCAATAGACACAGGCAAGCACTAGACACAGACAAGCACTAGACACAGGGTAGCACTAGACATAGGGATGCACTACACAAAGGCAAGCACTAGACATCAGGGAAGCACTAGACAGAGGCAAGCATAAGACACAGGGAAGCACTAGAAACAGGGAAGCACTACACACAGGCAAGCACTAGATTCAAGGAAGCATTAGACACAGGGAGGCACTACACAAAGGCAAGCACTATACCTCAGGGAAGCACTAGACACAGGCAAGCACTAGACACAGGGAAGCACTAGATAAAGGGAAGCACTAGACACAGGGAAGCACTAGACACAAGGAAGCATTAGACACAGGCAAGCATTAGACACGGGGAAGCACTAGACATATGGAAGCACTAGATAAAGGGAAGCACTAGATAAAGGGAAGCACTAGACACAGGCAAGCACTAGACACAGGCAAGCACTAGAAACAGTCGAGAACTAGACACACCACTAAAATTAGACAACCTAACACAGTAAAGCACTAGACACACAACTAACATTAGACCACCTGACAGAGGCATGCACTAGACACACAACTAACATTATACAACTAGACAGAGGTAAGCACTAGACACAGGAAAGCACTAGACACAAGAAGCACTAGGAACAGGGAAGCACTAGACACATGCAAGCACTAGACACAGGGAAGTACTACACACAAGAAAGCATTAGACACAGGGTAGCACTAGACACAGTGAAGAACTAGACACAAGGAAGCACTAGACACAGGGAAGCAGTAGACACAGGAAACCACTAGACACACTACTAACATTAGACAAACTGAAACAGGGAAGCACTAGACATAGGAAAGAACAAGACACAGGAAGGCACAAACACAAGGAAGCATTAGACACAGGGAAACATTAGACACAGGCAAGCACTAGACACAGGCAAATACTAGACACAGGGAAGCACTAGACAGAGGGAAGCACTAGACAGAGGAAAGCAATAGACCCAGGGAAGCACTAGACACAGGCAAGTACTAGAAACAGTGAAGCACTAGACACACCACTAACATTAGAAGCCTGACACAGGGAAGCACTAGACACAGGCAAGTACTAGACACATGGAAGCACTAGACACAGGCAAGTACTAGACACAGGGAAGCACTAGACACAGGGAAGTACTAGACACAGGGAAGCAATAGACCCAGGGAAGCACTAGACACAGGCAAGCACTAGAAACAGGGAAGCACTAGACACAGGGAAGTACTAGACACAGGGAAGCACTAGACACAGGCAAGTACTAGACACAGGGAAGCACTAGACACAGGCAAGTACTAGACACAGGGAAGCATTAGACACAGGCAAGCACTAGACACAGCAAGCAATATACCCACCTTTAACATTAGACAACCTGACACAGGTAAGCACTAGACACACCACTAACATTAGAAAACCTAACACAGGCAGGTTCTAGACACACCACTAACATTAGACAACCTGACTCAAGTAATAACTAGATACACTACTAACATTACACCACCTGACGCATGTAAACACTAGACAGACAACTGAAATTAGAAAACCTGGCATAAGCAAGACACACCACTAACATTAGAAAACCTGACACAAGCAAGACACATGACTAACATTAGGAAACCTGAAGCAGGCAAGAACTATATAAGGCACTAACATTAGAAAACTTGACACAAGCAAGCACTAGACACACAACTAGCATTAGAAAACCTGATACAAGCAAGACACACCACTAACATTAGAAAACCTGACACAAGCAAGACACACCACTCACATTAGAAAACTTGACACAGGCAAGCACTAGACACAGCACTAACATTAGAAAACCTGACACAGGCAAGCACCAGACACATAACTAACATTAGACAACCTGACAAAGGCAAGCACTAGACACAGCACTAACATTATAAAATCTGACACAGGTAAGTACTAGACATACCACTAACACTAGAAACTTGACACAAGCAAGCACTAGACACACCACTAAAAATAGAAAACCTGACACAGTCAAGCACTAGACACACCACTAACAACAGACAACCTGACACAGGCAAGCACAAGACAAACCACTAACATTAGACAACCTGACACAGGCAAGCACTAGACACACCACTAACATTAGACAACCTACACAAGCAATCACTAGACACACCACAACCATTAGACAAACTGACACAAAGAAGCAATAAACACACCACTAACATTAGACAACCTAACACAAGCAAGCACTAGACACAACAGTAGCAATAGACAATCTGAGACAGGTATGCACTAGAAACACCACTAACATTAGACAACCTGACACAAGCAAGCACTAGACACATCACTAAGATTAGAAGACCTGGCACAAGCAAGCACTAGACATACCACAAACATTAGACAACCTGACACAAGCAATGACTAATCACACCACTAACATTAGACAACCTGACACAGACAAGCACTAAACACAACACTAACATTAGACAACCTGACACAATCAAGCACTAGACGCACTACTAACATTAGAAAACCTGACACATACAAACACTAGACAGACAACTAACATTACACCACTTGACACATGTAAACACTAGACAGACAACTAACATTAGAAAATATTACACAAGGAAACACTAGACAGACAACTAAAATTAGAAAACCTGACACAAGCAAGACACACCACTAACATTACGAAACCAGACGCAGGCAAGCACTATGCACAGCACTAACTTTAAAAAACTTGACACAGGCAAGCACTAGACACACAACTAGCATTATAAAACCTGACACAAGCAAGACACACCACTAACATTAGAAAACCTGACACAGGGAAGACACACCACTCACATTAGAAAATCTGACACAGGCAAGCACTAGACACAGCATTAATATTAGAAAACATGACACAGGCAAGCAATAGACACACAACTAGCATTAACAAACCTGACACAGGCAAGCACTAGACACACCACTAACAATAGGAAACCTGACACAGAAAAGCACTAGATACATAACTAACATTAAAAAACCTAACCAAGGAAGCACTAGACACACAACTAACACTAGTCAATATGACACAGGCAAACACTAGATAAACAACTAACATCATAAAACCTGATACAGGCAAGCACTAGAGACGCCACTAACACTAGAAAACCTGACAGAGGCAAGTACAAAACACACCACTAATATTAGACAAACTGACACAGGCAAACACTAGACACACCACTAACATTAGTAAACCTCACACAGGCAAGCACTAGACACAAAACTAGCATTAGAATACCTGACACAGAAGGCACTCGACACACAACTAGCATTAGAAAACATGACACAGGCAAGCACTAGACACACAACTAGTGTTAGAAAACTTGACACAGACAAGCACTAGACACACCACTAACATTAAAAAACCTGACATCGGCAAGCACTAGACACAGCACTAACAATAGAAAACGTGACACAAGGAAGCACTAGACACACAACCAGCATTAGAAAACCTGAAACATACAAGCACTAGATACACAACTAGCATTAGAAAACTTGATACAGGCAAGCACTAGACAACAAATTACATTAGAAAAACTGACACAACCAAGACACACCACTAACATTAAAAAACCTTAAACACAAGGAAAACACACCACTGACATTAGAAAACCTGACACAGGCAAGACACGCCACTAACATTAGGAAATTTGACGCAGAGAATCACTATACACTGCACTAACAATAGAAAACTTGACACAGGCAAGCACTAGACACACAATTAGCATTAGAAAACCTGACACATGCAAGACACATCACTAAAATTAGAAAGTCTGACACAAACAAGACAGCAATTACATTAGAAAACCTGACACAGGCAACAACTAGACACACCACTGACACTAGAAAACCTGACACAGGCAAACAATAGATACAGCACTCACATTAGAAAACCTAACACGGGCAGGCACTAGAAACACCATTAACATTAGACAACATGAAACAGGCAAGCACAAGACACACCTCTAACATTAGACAACCTGGGACAGGCAAGAACTAGACACAAAACTAACATTAGAAAACCTGACACAGGCAAGAACTAGAAACACCACTAACAATAGACAACATGACACAGGTAAGCACTAGACACACAACTAGCATTAGAAAACCTGACACAGGCAGGCATTAGACACACAACTAGCAATAGAAAACATGACACAGGCAAGCACTAGTCACACAACTAGTGTTAGAAAACTTGACAAAAGTAAGCACTAGACACACCACTAACATTAGAAAACCTGACACAGATAATCACTAGACACTGCACTAACATTAGAAAACATGACACAGCCAAGCACTAGACACACAACTAACATTAGAAAACCTGAAACAGTCAAGCACAAGACACACCTCTAACATTAGACAACCTGGGACAGGCAAGAACTAGACACAAAACTAACATTAGAAAACCTGACACAGGCAAGAACTAGAAACACCACTAACAATAGACAACATGACACAGGTAAGCACTAGACACACAACTAGCATTAGAAAACCTGACACAGGCAGGCATTAGACACACAACTAGCAATAGAAAACATGACACAGGCAAGCACTAGTCACACAACTAGTGTTAGAAAACTTGACAAAAGTAAGCACTAGACACACCACTAACATTAGAAAACCTGACACAGATAATCACTAGACACTGCACTAACATTAGAAAACATGACACAGCCAAGCACTAGACACACAACTAACATTAGAAAACCTGAAACAGTCAAACACTCGACACACAACCAGCATTAGAAAACTTGATACAGGCAAGCACTAGACAACAAATTACATTAGAAAACATGACACAAGTAAGCACTAAACACACCACTAACATTAGAAAACCTGACACATGCAAACACTAGACAGACAACTAATATTACACCACCTGACACATGTGAAAACTAGACAGACAAGTAACATTAGACAATATGACACAAGCACTAGACAGGCGACTAAAATTAGAAAACCTGACACAAGCAAAACACACCACTAACATTAGAAAACCTGACACAAGCAAGCACTAGACACACAACTAACATTTAAAAAACCTGACACAAGCAAGCACTAGACACACAACTAACATTAGTCAACCTGACACAGGCAAGCACTCTATACACACCTAACATTATAAAACCTGACACAGACAAGCACTAGACACGCTATTAACATTAGAAAACCTGACACAGGCAAGCACTAGACACGCCACTAACACTAGAAAACCTGACACAGGTAAGCACTAGACAACAAATTACATTAGAAAATCTGACACAAGGAAGACACACCACTAACATTAGAAAACCTGACACAAGCAAGCACTATACACACAACTAACATTTAAAAAACCTAACACAAGCAAGCACTAGACACACAACTAACATTAGTCAACCTGACACAGGCAAACACTCGATACACACCTAACATTATAAAACCTGACACAGGCAAGCACTAGCACGCCATTAACATTAGAAAACCTGACACAGGCAAGCACTAGACAACAAATTACATTAGAAAATCTGACACAAGGAAGACACACCACTAACATTAGAAAACCTGACACAGGCAAACACTAGACACGCCACTAACACTTAAAAACCTGACACAGGCAAGCACTAGACACACAACTAGAATTAGAAAACCTGACACAGGCAAGCACTAGACACACAACTAGCATTATAAAACCTGACATAGGCAAGCACTAGACACACCACTAACATTAGAAAACCTGACACTGACAAACACTTGACACAGCACTAACATTAGAAAACTTGACACAGGCAAGCACTAGACACACAACTAGCATTAGAAAACCTGACACAGGCAAGCACTAGACAGCCAACTACCTTTAGAAAACTTGACCGAGGCAAGCACTAGACAACAAATTACATTAGAAAACCTGACACAAACAATACACACCACTAACATTAGAAAACCCGACACAAGGAAGACACACCACTAACATTAGAAAACCTGACACAGGCAAGCACTAGACACAGCACTAACATTAGACAACCTGACGCAGGCACTACAACCATTGCAAGAAAACAAATCACCAGGGCCAGACGGTCTGACAGCAGAATTCTACAAACACTTCTTTCCACTCTTAGGTCCTCTTCTCTTACAAGTCTTCAGTGAGACTTTTCAACACAAAGAACTTCCACCCGGTCTAAACCTATCACACGTCACTCTGATACCCAAAGACATTGCAGACAAGACAAGCCTCAAAAACTCATCATCATCATGTGCCGTGCCGACTGGCGTTTGCTATTATGCTTCTCCAGAGTACCCGATCCTTCATGCAGGCCATCAGTTCAGTTGGTGATCTCCTCTCACACCATCCCGTCAGACTGTCCAGTATCATTTCTCTTGGTCTTCCTCTTGATCTTCTTCCTTCTATTTTTCCTGTTGTTATAATATTTTCAATGCCCCCTCTTCTCATTGCATGTCCTATGAAAGTACATTGTCTCTCTCTTATCTTTATGACAAGGTTTTTTGTCTCTTCAGCTCTTCTCATACATTCTTCATTAGTTATTCTTGCTGTCCAGGAGATTCGCAACATTCTTCTAATAAACCACATTTCTGCTGCTTCCAATGATTTTTGTGCAGACTTGCCAAAAACTACAGACCCATATCTCTGCTAAACATAGACTACAAGATCTTCACAAAAGCGCTCACAAACAAGCTCAAACCACTTATGCACAAACTCATACACGAAGACCAACAATGTAGTGTAGAGAACAGAGACATACACCAGCACACACATTTCATACGTGACGTCATATACTAAACACACCAGAAGAACTGCCAGTCGTCAGTTCTTTCCTTAGATCAGGAGAAAGCCTTCGATAGAGTGTCACACCATTACTTTAGAAAATCTGACACAAGGAAGACACACCACTAACATTAGAAAACCTGACACAGGCAAACACTAGACACGCCACTAACACTTAAAAACCTGACACAGGCAAGCACTAGACACACAACTAGAATTAGAAAACCTGACACAGGCAAGCACTAGACACACAACTAGCATTATAAAACCTGACTTAGGCAAGCACTAGACACACCACTAACATTAGAAAACCTGACACTGACAAACACTTGACACAGCACTAACATTAGAAAACTTGACACAGGCAAGCACTAGACACACAACTAGCATTAGAAAACCTGACACAGGCAAGCACTAGACAGCCAACTACCTTTAGAAAACTTGACCGAGGCAAGCACTAGACAACAAATTACATTAGAAAACCTGACACAAACAATACACACCACTAACATTAGAAAACCCGACACAAGGAAGACACACCACTAACATTAGAAAACCTGACACAGGCAAGCACTAGACACAGCACTAACATTAGACAACCTGACGCAGGCACTACAACCATTGCAAGAAAACAAATCACCAGGGCCAGACGGTCTGACAGCAGAATTCTACAAACACTTCTTTCCACTCTTAGGTCCTCTTCTCTTACAAGTCTTCAGTGAGACTTTTCAACACAAAGAACTTCCACCCGGTCTAAACCTATCACACGTCACTCTGATACCCAAAGACATTGCAGACAAGACAAGCCTCAAAAACTCATCATCATCATGTGCCGTGCCGACTGGCGTTTGCTATTATGCTTCTCCAGAGTACCCGATCCTTCATGCAGGCCATCAGTTCAGTTGGTGATCTCCTCTCACACCATCCCGTCAGACTGTCCAGTATCATTTCTCTTGGTCTTCCTCTTGATCTTCTTCCTTCTATTTTTCCTGTTGTTATAATATTTTCAATGCCCCCTCTTCTCATTGCATGTCCTATGAAAGTACATTGTCTCTCTCTTATCTTTATGACAAGGTTTTTTGTCTCTTCAGCTCTTCTCATACATTCTTCATTAGTTATTCTTGCTGTCCAGGAGATTCGCAACATTCTTCTAATAAACCACATTTCTGCTGCTTCCAATGATTTTTGTGCAGACTTGCCAAAAACTACAGACCCATATCTCTGCTAAACATAGACTACAAGATCTTCACAAAAGCGCTCACAAACAAGCTCAAACCACTTATGCACAAACTCATACACGAAGACCAACAATGTAGTGTAGAGAACAGAGACATACACCAGCACACACATTTCATACGTGACGTCATATACTAAACACACCAGAAGAACTGCCAGTCGTCAGTTCTTTCCTTAGATCAGGAGAAAGCCTTCGATAGAGTGTCACACCATTACTTTGTGTGATAGTATATTGTTAAAAAAAAAGCAGCATTGTCCTTCCAAAATCTTGAGAACATATGGAATTCAAAAGTTATCAGCACAAAAACCAAGGTAAGATTATTCAATTCAAATGTGATATCCACCCTCATTTATGCATGGGAAAGCTGGAAATCAACTAAAGAAATAGACAAGAAATTACACTCTTTAAAACAAATTCCTAAGGAAAATACTTGATATAAAGTGGAACGAATTCAAGAACAACGCAGAGATAAGACAGATGAACAAACAACAACCTGTCTCATGGGTGATCAGAAAAAGATGATGGACATGTGTAGGTCGTGTGATGAGAAGAAACAATTAGAGAATACCAAAACAAGCTATCAAGTGGAGCACAACAGAACGAAGAAAAAGAGGTCGAACACGTGAAACTCTAAAGAGGACATTGTTAAGAGAAGTCATTTAGTGGGTATAACATCCCTTCATGAAAGACTTGCCGAGAACAGAAAAAATTTGGAAACAACTATGTGAGAACTATGTGACGTTTAACGCCACGGGAAGGATGTAAGATGTAAGGCTCAGAGAGAATCAGACACATTATGATTATTATGATAGGTTGAGATTAGGATTATTATGAGAGTGATTATTTTAGAAGTACCAGAGTAACAGTGTAAATGTAGTTCAGAAGTAGTTTCAGTTGTGTTAAGAGAAGTTGTAACTCTGTTAGTTGAAATGTAGTTTTTGTTAGTTCATTGTCCTTTTTAGGACATAAGGTTGTAAAGTTACTTATGTAGGGTTGTAGTTGATTGTCCTTTTTAGGACATAAGGTTGTAAAGTTACTTATGTAGGGTTGTAGTTGATTGTCCTTTTTAGGACATAAGGTTGTAAAGTTACTTATGTAGGGTTGTAGTTGATTGTCCTTTTTAGGACATAAGGTTGTAAAGTTACTTATGTAGGGTTGTAGTTGATTGTCCTTTTTAGGACATAAGGTTGTAAAGTTACTTATGTAGGGTTGTAGTTGATTGTCCTTTTTAGGACATAAGGTTGTAAAGTTACTTATGTAGGGTTGTAGTTGATTGTCCTTTTTAGGACATAAGGTTGTAAAGTTATTTATGTAGGGTTGTAGTTGATTGTCCGTTTTAGGACACAAATGTGATTATGTGTTGGAAGACTGTGTTGGAGGGTTTCAGTGTATATACAATTTGTAGTTTTTGATGTTGTATGTTAGTGAAGGTCCCATGGCGAAGCTAATCGCCCGGACCATTTTTATATCCTCATGTTAATTGTTTCCGTCAGCTACACACTACATCCATTTACAACATGCATTTAACAAATGTGAATTTATCGTTAAACTAATTGTACTTGTTGATAATTGGATTCATGTTGAGTGTCAGCTGTGATGTTGAGTGAGTTAATTACATGTAACTGGTCAGGTTCCTGTAAGGAAATGTAATGGTTGTCGTTCTGGGGTTTCGTTGTCACACGGTGTATAACAATGTGACGACTGTTGTGCCACTTGTGTAGCGGTAAAGTAAATCTGCTCAGTAAATAGTGACGTTGTAATAGTGAATGAAGAGATCACAGTTTCAAGATAGTTAGCCAAACACACACACATACTACCTCAGTACTTTACAGTGTATAATCAAACCACGTATTACATATTAGTGTGTAGTAAATACGCTAATAAGACAAATAAGAAAGACTAGTTTATCTTATCTCCTTCCCGTGCAGTTAAACGTCACATAGGGCTCGCAAGATAGTTCGCCAATTTTTCCTGTCTTCGGCGAGTCTTTCAACCTCATCAAGGGATTTTATGCCTGTTAATTTGGCCTCTCTTAGCAATGTCCTCTTTAGAGTTTAACGCGGTCTGCCTCTTTTTCTTTGGCCTGTTGTGTTTCATTTTATAGGTTGTTTTGGGATTCTCTGACTATTTCTTCTCATCACGTGACCAGCATATGTCCATCTCCTTTTCCTGATCACCCATGAGACTGGTTGTTGTTCAGTCATCTGTCTTGTCTATGCATTTTTCTCGAATTCGTTACACTTGATGCCGAGTATTTTACTTAGGCATTTGTTTTCAAAAGAGTCTAATTTCTTGTCTGTTTCTTTAGTTGTTTTCCAGCTTTCACATGTATAAATGAGGGTGGATATTACATTTGAATTGAATAGTCTTAACTTGGTTTTTTGTGCCTATAACTTTTGAATTCCATATGTTCTCAAGATTTTTGAAAATCGATGCTGCTTATGCAATTCTAATTCTAACTTCCTTTCTGGTGTCACCATCCTGGTCTATGTAGCTGTCAAGGTATGAAAACTGATTGACTTTTTCAATATCTGTCCCCTCTATGTGAATTTTTCCATTTTGATTAAGGGAAATGTTCATTATTTTTGTTTTGTCCTTGTTAATTTCAAGTCCTATTTTGCTAGCCAGTGAAGACAGACTATCTGTTATTTCTTGCATGGAATTCACATTATTACTGATAAGAGTTATGTCATCAGTATAATCAAGATCTTCTAGTTGGGTCTCATGTACGCAGTCAATACCTGTGTTACATGTGCAGCATTTTTTCATTATGAAATCTATTGTAATTTGAAAAAGCAAAGAGACAGTATACATCCTTGTTTCACACCTGTTTCAACCTGGAACCATCCACTCATCCTTTCTTCTATTTTGACTGCACAAACATATTCATTGTAGAAGTCTTTAATGATGTTGACAATTTTAGATGGTATTCCATAAAGACTCAAAATTCTCCATAATGAATCTCTGTGTATGCTATCAAATGCCTTTTTTTAAGTCTATACAGTTCACTATTAGTGGTTTCTGCTTTTCAATATGTTCTTCAAGTATTATTCTTAGAGTAAAGATCTGGTGAGACAACTTCTCCCTTTTCGAAATCCAGCTTGTTCTTCTCTCATTGCAGTATCCACATATCTTTAAGTCTATTCAAAATGACCTTGCAAAATACTTTTGGCACAACTGATATTAAGGTTACTCCTCTAAAATTGTTACAGTCACTAAAGTTGCCTTTTTTGGTATTTTAACAATGATTACTTTTTTCCATTTAGAAGGGACATTTTCGTCTTTCCAAATCTTATCAAACATTCTCTGTAGTTGTCTCATGTTGTCACTATTGATAGCTTTTAACATTTCGGGTGTTATTTCATCTTCACCTGCAGCTTTGTTGTTAACTATTAAATTGACTGCTGTTTCAATTTAATTCAGTGTAACTTCATCTGCATTCTTTACTTTTTGGAATTACAATAGACTTCATAATGGAAAAATGCAGCACAAGTAACACAGGTATTGACTGCGTACATCAAGGCCAACTAGAAAATCTTGATTTTGCTGATGACATAACTCTTATCAGTAATAATGTGAATTCTATGCAAGAAATAACAGATAGCCTGTCTTCACTGGCTAGCAAAATAGGACTTGAAATTAACAAGGACGAAACAAAAATAATGAACATTCCCTTTAATTAAAATGGAATAATACACATAGAAGGGACAGATATTGAAGAAGTCAACCAATTTGCATACCTTGACAGCTACATAGACCAGGATGGTGACATCAGAAAGGAAGTTAGAACTAGAATTGCAAAAGCAGCATCAATCTTCAAGAATCTTCAGAACATATGGAATTCAAAAGTTATAAGCAACAAAAACCAAGTTAAGACTATTCAATTCAAATGTAATATCCACCCACATTTATACACGCAAAAGCTGGAAAACAACTAAAGAAGTAGACAAGAAATTACTAGATTATTTTGAAAACAAATGCCTAAGTAAAATACTCGGCATCAAGTGAAACGAATTCAAGAACAATGTAGAGATAAGACAGATGACTGAACAATAACCAGTATCATGGGTGATCAGGAAAAGGAGATGGACATATGTTGATCACTTGATGAGAAGAAATGATCAGAGAATCCCAAAAGAAGCTATCAAGTGGAACACAGCAGGCCAAAGAAAAAGAGGCAGACCGCGTGAAACTCTGAAGAGGACAATGTTAAGAGAGGCCAAATTAACAGGCATAAAATCCCTTGATGAAAGACTCGCCGAAGGCAGGAAAAATTGGCGAACTACTTTGCGCGCCCTATGTGACGTTAAACGGCACGGGAATGATATAAGATATAAGAACTTCATCTAGGTTGACATTTAGTTGTGAGACTGGTAAGTCGGTTTCATGGTTTAACAATTCTTTTGGGTGTGGTCGATTAAGTCTTTCTTGGAAATGTTCAGCTCATCTTTGCTTTTGGTCTTTACTTGATGTTAATAGGGTTTCAGGTTTGCTAAGGATTGGTCTTTCTTTAGATATAATAGTACCTGTTAGCCTCTTTTGCATGTTATATAACGTTTTGCTGTCTCCTGTTTTTGTTGCTTTCTCTGCCTCTTTCGCCATATTGTCTATGTATTCTATTTTATCCCTTCTAGCTGAACTTTTTAATTTCTTGTCTATTTCTTTATATGTTGTTTTCGCCAGATCTTTTCCAATTTCTTTTTTTACACTGAACATGTCTAATTCGGCTGCTCGTCTTTCATGTATATTCTTCCATGTTTTTCTGATACCCATGCTTTTCTATTTGGTTTTTTCAGTCCAGCACTTGCTTTTGCTGCTGTGATTATGGCTGTGCTGTAAGAATTCCATAATTCATCTATACCTATCTCCTTTACTTCACTGGGTGTTGTGGAATGATTGACAAGTTCCTGATTGAAGTTACTGTTAGTATTCTCTTATTGTAGACTATGGCTGTTTATCTTTCTGTGTATTGCTTTCTTGTGATGGCTTTTCAGTTTTAGTTTTATTTTCCCTATACACAGATTGTGATCACTGTTGACATCTGCACCCCTATATGCCCTTACATCTATCAGAGATGTTCTGCATTGGTTTCTAATATAAAAATGATCTATCTGATTTCGAGTTCTATCATCTGGAGATATTCACGTTGTTGTATGTATCTCTTTGTGTGGAAATATTGTGCTTCCAATGACCATGTCCTCTGTTAGACATATTTCATTTAATCTTTCTGCTTTCTGATTAAATGTCAATTCCTTCTTTCCCCATACCTTTTTAAATGTCGGTATTATCTTTCCCTACCTTAGCGTTGAAGTCCCCCATAGCAATTAGGGTGTCGTGTTTAGGGACTTTGTTGATGTTTTGTTGCAATTGGTGATAGAAGACTACTTTAACTTACACAAAATACAGTTCCATTACAACATAGGGAATTACTTTAGAGAATGGATTCAAATTCTATACTCTAAACCTGAGAGCAAAGTCTTAGTAAAGCACACGCTTACAGAGACTTTCAGGCTAACTAGATCTGTAAGACAGGGCTGCCCTCTCTCTCCTTTACTGTACATACTCGCTCTAGAACCACTTCTAGAGAAGATCAGACAAGACACAATAATCCAGGGAACTTTCCTACCTGATAGGGGAGAGAGAAAGTTGCTCGCGTATGCGGACGACACGATCTTCTTCCCAACAACAGATAGATCAATAACCTACATCTTAGACTCTCTCACAGAGTTTGGTGAAGGTAGCGGAGCCTAACTCAACATGCAGAAATCACTCGTCACGAACATAGGCAAACGGTGAGAGACAGACAACATCAAACATTACGTCATCACATTCTCATCAAACCAAGACAACATCAAACAGTATGGCATCACATTCTCATCACACCCAGGAAAACACATAAACCCACAAGGGACAATCTCGTAACAATAATCACAGACATATTACACCGATACAGGTGGAAAACGGCAACAGTTTATTGGTTAGCGCAAGGTGGTAGTATTCAAGATGAAGAATTAAAAGATAATATTAACCAGAGAACACTTCTTCATCAATATATATAATTCGGAACTAACATATGCCATGTTTACTAACTTACATGCTTGCGTCACACACACACACACACACACACACACACACACACACACACACACACACACACACACACACACTGAATATATAATAATAGTGTGGGCGACCCCTCTTCTTCTAGAACATTAATGGAGTCGGGTGGGCACTGGCCTCATCAAACCTTGAAAGGCATCCAGTGGAACCGCATCCCGTGGAAGCTGCAGCGAATCCATCAACTGTCGCCTATTTAAGGTTGCTGGTTACTGGTTGCTGGTTGCTGGTTACTGGTTGCAGGTTACTGTTGAGACACGTGGCGTTCAATCATATCCAATATATGTTCAATACAGTCCACGTCTAGTGAAACTGCTGGCCACTGTCTAGCTCTTACTACATTATGTTAAAGAAACTGCTGGCCACTGCTTAGCTCTTACTACATTATGTTAAAGAAACTGCTGGCCACTGCCTAACTCTTACTACATTATGCTGAAGAAAGTGCTGGCCACTGCTTAGCTCTTACTACATTATGCTGAAGAAAGTGCTGGCCACTGCTTAGCTCTTACTACATTATGCTGAAGAAAGTGCTGGCCACTGCCTAGCTCTTACTACATTATGCTGAAGAAAGTGCTGGCCACTGCTTAGCTCTTACTACATTATGCTGAAGAAAGTGCTGGCCACTGCCTAGCTCTTACTACATTATGCTGAAGAAAGTGCTGGCCACTGCCTAGCTCTTACTACATTATGTTGAAGAAAGTGCTGGCCACTGCCTAGCTCTTACTACATTATGCTGAAGAAAGTGCTGGCCACTGCTTAGCTCTTACTACATTATGTTGAAGAAAGTGCTGGCCACTGCCTAGCTCTTACTACATTATGCTGAAGAAAGTGCTGGCCACTGCCTAGCTCTTACTACATTATGCTGAAGAAAGTGCTGGCCACTGCCTAGCTCTTACTACATTATGCTGAAGAAAGTGCTGGCCACTGCCTAGCACTACATTATGCTGAAGAAAGTGCTGGCCACTGCCTAGCTCTTACTACATTATGCTGAAGAAAGTGCTGGCCACTGCTTAGCTCTTACTACATTATGCTGAAGAAAGTGCTGGCCACTGCTTAGCTCTTACTACATTATTCTGAAGAAAGTGCTGGCCACTGCCTAGCTCTTACTACATTATGCTGAAGAAAGTGCTGGCCACTGCTTAGCTCTTACTACATTATGCTGAAGAAAGTGCTGGCCACTGCCTAGCTCTTACTACATTATGCTGAAGAAAGTGCTGGCCACTGCTTAGCTCTTACTACATTATTCTGAAGAAAGTGCTGGCCACTGCCTAGCTCTTACTACATTATGCTGAAGAAAGTGCTGGCCACTGCCTAGCACTACATTATGCTGAAGAAAGTGCTGGCCACTGCCTAGCTCTTACTACATTATGCTGAAGAAAGTGCTGGCCACTGCTTAGCTCTTACTACATTATGCTGAAGAAAGTGCTGGCCACTGCTTAGCTCTTACTACATTATTCTGAAGAAAGTGCTGGCCACTGCCTAGCTCTTACTACATTATGCTGAAGAAAGTGCTGGCCACTGCTTAGCTCTTACTACATTATGCTGAAGAAAGTGCTGGCCACTGCCTAGCTCTTACTACATTATGCTGAAGAAAGTGCTGGCCACTGCTTAGCTCTTACTACATTATTCTGAAGAAAGTGCTATGTGAGGCGAGTCGAAGGTGTCGTAGCCGTATCTTGCTAGAATATAAACCTTACAGCACCCACATGTCCTGTTAACAGTAGCAGCAGTTGTGGCTACAGTAGCAGCAGTTGTGGCTACAGTATTTCGTCAATATACCGCATGGGATATAAAAAAGAACAAATATATCTATACTACAAGAGCTTAATATTGAAGAAGGCTGGCTAGTAAAGAGGATCAAAGAGAGAAAACTTAAATATTTTGGACACATTAAACGTCATAATAATTTAGAGAAGACCGTATTGGAAGGATACATAATGGGAAAAAGAAAAAGAGGAAGACCAAAACGAAGATGGCTGCAAGACATCGTTGACGATCTGGAAACGGATGCAACAGCAGCAGGCCACCTTGCTCACAACCGAGAGGCCTACAGGAGTGCTGTTTGGGAGACAAAGTTCCGCAAGGGACATGCAAATGAATGAATGAACCGCATGGGATTAAGGGTACCATTAATAAAAACTGAGAGCGAAAACCGTAGTTTATTGTGCCCCAGACCATAGTGAGTCACCTTCGTATGGTCCTGTCTTACCTGACCATTAGTGATGTCTTGTCTTACCTGACCATTAGTGATGTCTTGTCTTACCTGACTATTAGTGTGGCGCTGTCTTACCTGACCATTATTGTGGCGCTGTCTTACCTGACCATTAGTGATGTCTTGTCTTACCTGACCATTAGTGATGTCTTGTCTTACCTGACCATTAGTGATGTCTTGTCTTACCTGACCATTAGTGATGTCTTGTCTTACCTGACTATTAGTGTGGCGCTGTCTTACCTGACCATTAATGATGTCTTGTCTTACCTGACCATTAGTGATGTCTTGTCTTACCTGACCATTAGTGATGTCTTGTCTTACCTGACTATTAGTGATGTCTTGTCTTACCTGACCATTAGTGATGTCTTGTCTTACCTGACTATTAGTGTGGCTCTGTCTTACCTGACCATTATTGTGGCGCTGTCTTATCTGACCATTAGTGATGTCTTGTCTTACCTGACCATTAGTGATGTCTTGTCTTACCTGACCATTAATGATGTCTTGTCTTACCTGACTATTAGTGTGGCGCTGTCTTACCTGACCATTAGTGATGTCTTGTCTTACCTGACCATTAGTGATGTCTTGTCTTACCTGACCATTAGTGATGTCTTGTCTTACCTGACCATTAGTGATGTCTTGTCTTACCTGACTATTAGTGTGGCGCTGTCTTACCTGACCATTATTGTGGCGCTGTCTTACCTGACCATTAGTGATGTCTTGTCTTACCTGACCATTAGTGATGTCTTGTCTTACCTGACCATTAGTGATGTCTTGTCTTACCTGACCATTAGTGATGTCTTGTCTTACCTGATCATTAGTGTGGCGCTGTCTTACCTGACCATTATTGTTGCGCTGTCTTACCTGACCATTAGTGATGTCTTGTCTTACCTGACCATTAGTGATGTCTTGTCTTACCTGACCATTAGTGATGTCTTGTCTTACCTGACCATTAGTGATGTCTTGTCTTACCTGACCATTAGTGATGTCTTGTCTTACCTGACCATTAGTGATCTCTTGTCTTACCTGACCATTAGTGATGTCTTGTCTTACCTGACCATTAGTGATGTCTTGTCTTACCTGACCATTAGTGATGTCTTGTCTTACCTGACTATTAGTGATGTCTTGTCTTACCTGACCATTAGTGATGTCTTGTCTTACCTGACCATTAGTGATGTCTTGTCTTACCTGACCATTAGTGATGTCTTGTCTTACCTGACCATTAGTGATGTCTTGTCTTACCTGACCATTAGTGATGTCTTGTCTTACCTGACCATTAGTGATCTCTTGTCTTACCTGACCATTAGTGATGTCTTGTCTTACCTGACCATTAGTGATGTCTTGTCTTACCTGACCATTAGTGATGTCTTGTCTTACCTGACTATTAGTGATGTCTTGTCTTACCTGACCATTAGTGATGTCTTGTCTTACCTGACCATTAGTGATGTCTTGTCTTACCTGACTATTAATGTGACGCTGTCTTACTTGGCCATTTTCAAATACTAGTTTGCAACAGGTTTTACGTCGATTTCAAAGGATTTTGTGTGAAATACAGAAAAAAAAATAATGCAATGTACCTACGTCACTGAATGCATTATTTCCTACGATCCACTCCATCGATTTGCTACAAAATCGCGCAGATCAATTTTCAAATGTGGCATGTGGCTCTCCAACTTCCCCCGTGCGTATCATAAGATTACTTAGGATTTCCAGTCACAGCTGTACTTGTTTCTATGCAATAATGCATGTTAGTTTCGCCTTACACCATATATATATATATTGTTGCCGTGGTTAGTCATGCCAGAAAATTCTGTTAAAAATCATAATGGGTAGACTTCGAAAGAAAATAGAAGAAGAAGTCAATATGGTCCAAGCTGGTTTCAGGCAGGGAAGAGGATCAAGAGATCATATATTCAATATAAGATTAATAATAGAGAAGTGCAGATAGTTTAATGTGAATCTATATTTAGCCTTTATAGACTACTCAAAGGCATTTGATTGTGTACAACACCAGAAATTTTGGGAAATAATGGAATAAATGGGATTTCCAACACATTTGACACAACTAACATCACTGCTGTATCTAGACCAACAAGCAGCAGTAAGAATAAATGGTGAATCAACAACTTGGTTTGACATAAAACAAGGGGTCCGTCAGGGGTGCATATAGTCGCCCTTCTTATTTAACTTGTGTACTGAAAATATAATGAGGAATGTTAGAGAAGATGCAGACAAAGAATATTACGATGACATAACAATTGGAGGTTATGAAATACCAGAGATTAGATATGCTGATGACACTGTATTACTGTCCACAACACAAAAAGGAATGGAAAAACTAATTATGTCTGTCCTAAGGATAGTGAAGAGCAAAACCTCTATCTTAATGCGAAGAAAACTAAATTGATGACAACTGACAAAACAAACAAGGCAGCTGAAATATGCATAAATGAGGAAAAACTGGAAGAAGTGGAGAGTTTTGGATATCTTGAATCACTGCTAACTAATAATGTAGATACAATGAGGGAAATAAAAGGAGGACATCTATCGCTCTTCAGAAAGTAAAACAATGGAAGAATCTGTGGAAGAGGAACAAACAGAACTACAAAAATAATATTTTTAGGGGCATGCATCTTTCCAATTGCAACATATGCCTGTGAGACCTGGACACTTAACAAAACAGCTGAGAAACACATAAATGCCTTTGAATGTAAATGCTACAGAAGAGTTCTTCAGATATCATGGACACAAAAAAGAACAAATATATCCATACTACAAGAACTTAATATTGAAGAAGGCTGGCTAGTAAAGAGGATTAAAGAGAGAAAACTTAAATATTTTGGACACATTAAACGTCATGATAATCTAGAGAAGACTGTCTTGGAAGGGTACATAATGGGAAACAGAAAGAGAGGAAGACCAAAACGAAGATGGCTGCAAGGCATCGTTGAATATCTGCAAATGGATGCATCAGCAGCAGGCCATCTTGCTCACAACCGAGAGGCCTACAGGAGAACTGTTTGGGAGGCATAGTTCAGCAAGGGACATGTAAATGAATTATATATATATATATATATATATATGTATATATGGACATCTACATCATCAGGTGCCGTGCCGACTGGCGTTGGCTATTATGCTCCTCCTGAGTACCCGATCCTTCATGCAGGCCATCAGCTCAGATGGTGATCTCCTCTCACACCATCCCGTCAGACTGTCCAGTATCAGTTGTCTTGGTTTTCCTCTTGATCTTGTTCTGTCTATTTTTCCTGTTGTTATAATATTTTCAATGCCCCCTCTTCTCATTGCATGTCCTATGAAAGTACATTGTCTCTCTCTTATCTTTATGACAAGTTTTTTTTGTCTCTCCATCTCTTCTTTTACATTCTTCATTAGTTATTTTTGCTGTCCAGGGGATTCACAACATTCTTCTAATAAACCACATTTCTGCTGCTTCCAATGATTTTTGTGCAGATTTGCCTATTGTCCATGATTCACTTCCATATAACAAAATAGGTTCAATACAGCATTTTAGGACTCGTTTTCTAACATTCATTGATAAGGATGTGTTGGATAATATGTTTCTCATTCTCTGAAATGCAGTCTTTGCTTGGCCTATTCTGTTCCTAATTTCTGTTGTGCATTTCCCATCTGAAGTTATTACTGCTCCAAGGTATTTGAATTTCTGCACCTGCTTTAGAACAGTTCCGTTTAATTTAATACTGCATGCTGGTGGATTCTGTTTCTTAGATATAAGTATAGTCTCTGTCTTTTTTTGATGTTCGAAGGAAGGCCTTTCTGTTCATTTTCTTTGACGACTTTATCCAAGAGATTTTGCAGGTCTTGTTGGTTCTCAGCTATCAGTACTGTGTCGTCAGCATACCGAAGGCTGTTAATATTGTATCCTCCAATTTTTATGCCTGGTTCTGTGATGATCGTTCTTTGAATATTCTCGCTGTGCAGAGAAAAATGATCTGGAGATAGTACATATCTTTGTCGGACCCCTTGTTTTATAGGTTGATATTTTCCAGTTCTATTTTCAACTCGAATTGCTGCTTCTTGCTGCCAGTATAGATGTTTTACAATCCTCAAGTCTTTGCCGTCTATACTGATGTCTTCAAGAATTTTAATAATTTCATTATGTTTCACCTCGTCGAATGCCTTGGTGTAATCAATGAAGCATAAGTAGAGATCTTTTTTTCTTTATATATATGGTACACAAATATTTATAATAAATATATTACAAATATATATAAACACCCCCCGTGTGGTACCCTGGATCTGCAAAGAATAGGACCATTGTACCCTACCACGCATGATCGTAAAAGGCGACTAAGGAGGGTTCGGCATAGGGCCAGCAACCCTATCTGGTAAAAAAACTATCAGACTGCTACAGAAACGGAAGCAAGGGAAAAAGCAAATGCAGGTGGAAGGAGAAATGCTTATCAGGAAACTGAGCCCATGAAGGTTGTGGATGAAAGCCAACCACTGGAAGTCCCCAGCCCGACTGCAGACCTCCTGGAACCTAAACACAAGATGCAAATAGGCAGCTGGAATGTAAGAACACTTAACCAGACTGGAAAACTAGCACAAACCATCAAGGAAATGCACAGATACAAACTAGACATACTAGGAATACAAGAATCAAGATGGACAGGACAAGGCAGAAGGAAATTAACAACACAGCAAACAGAAGATACAATAATATGGTCAGGTAAAGATCTTCGTGAAGGAGGAGTAGCATTAATTATAACAAAAGAAGCATCAAGAGCATTGCTGAAATGGACCCAAATAAATGAAAGATTATTATATGCACGGTTCAACTCAAGATTCACGAAGCTGTCTATTATAGTTTGTTATGCACCAACAGAAACAGCTGAAGAGGAATTAAAATAATCTTTTACAACAGCCTCCAAGCCACAGTAGAAACAATACCAAAGCATGATATGCTACTCATCTTGGGCGACTTCAATGCAAAAGTAGGTGAAAGAAATGAAGATAGAAGAATAATCATGGGAAGAGAAGGAATTGGAGAAATAAATGAAAATGGAGAAAGACTGTGCAGTTTCTGTGTAGAAAACATGATGACCATCGGAGGGACAATTTTCCAACACAAAAACATCCATAAGGTGACTTGGAGGTCACCAGATAAAACCACAGAAAACCAAATCGATCACATACTGATAAACAACAAGTGGAAACGGTCACTACAAGATGTGAGAGTAAGGAAAGGAGCAGATGTAGGAAGTGATCACAACCTTCAGGTAGCAAAAATAAAACTAAAATTAAGGAAAGCCAAATTCGGAGAACACAGAAAGATACGTTTTGATACAAGAAAACTGAAAGACCAGCAAACAAGAAATGAATTCTCAATAGTACTTAAGAACCGCTTCAGTGTCCTACAAGACGAAGCTGAAATATCCATACTTGAGTTAAATAAAACACTACAGGAAACATCAAAAGCTGTGCTGGGATATCAGAAACGGAGAAAAGAGGAATGGATAAGCAAGACCACATGGGAAAAGATAGAGCAAAGAAAAGAAATCAAGAACAAATTACTGAACACCAAATCACAACGGCTTAAAGAAAAAGTTCGAAGAAATTATGCGCAAAAAGACAAAGAAGTGAAGGAATCATGCCGTCAAGATAAACGTCAATACTATGACAAATTAGCAGAAACAGCAGAGAAAACAGCATATACAAATGACATGAAAACCAAATATAACTAAACATCAATACAGGACCAATAACAATAAGTGAAGTAAAGGAGGCAATAAAGAAGCTAAAATCAGACAGGGCACAAGGTGAAGATGAAGTGACTGCTGAGATGTTGAAAGCAGAAGAAACAGAAACACCAGAACAACTTTGCCGGATATTACAACAAATTTGGGATCTAGAAAAAGCCCAAGATGAGTGGAAAACTGGGCTTATAGTAAAACTACCAAAGAAGGGTGACCTCAGAGATTGCGGAAACTGGAGAGGCATTACCCTACTGCCACTCACCAGTGAAGTATTTTGCAGAATACTCATCAACAGAATTGTACCAACACTTGAGGAAAAACTTCGGAAAGAGCAGGTAGGATTTAGGAAAGGAAGATCATGCATAGACCACATATTTGTACTTAGACAAATATTAGAACAGGCAAATGAGTGGCATAGCACAACATATGCATTATTCATAGATTTTGAGAAAGCCTTTGATAGTGTCAACAGAGATGCACTGTGGAAAATCCTAAGATGGCATGGCCTCCCCCATAAGATAGTTAATGTAATCAAAGCCCTATACGAGGGTTTTCGGTGCATTTGATCTGTGGAGAACATACCTCCAGCGGCTTTAGGGTACAAACAGGAGTAAAGCAGGGATGTGTACTATCACCAACATTATTTATCTTGGCAGTAGACTGGTTAATGAAGGAGGCAACATCAGACAAACGCAGACGATTACAATGGACCCTTGACACAGTGCTGGAGGACCTTGACTTTGTGGACGACATTTGTCTATTATCAAGCAGTCACAAAGATATGCAAGATAAAATAAACAAGCTAACGCAGAATGCAAACAACATAGGACTAAAGACCAAAGTAGGAAAGACAAAGTTAATGAAGCAAAATGTGAACAACAGAAATGTACTCAGAGTAGATAGCAAGTTAGTGGAGGACGTCAGCGAATTTGTATACCTTGGCAGCAGAGTAGTAGAAAATGGAGACAGCACAGAGGACATCAACAGCAGACTTACTAGAGCAAACCAGGCTTTTGCAATGCTGCAGAATATATGGAAATAAAAAAAACTAAGCATAAATATGAAAATCAGGATATTTAAGAGTAATGTTCTAAGTGTACTACTCTATGGAAGTGAATGCTGGAAAATCACCAAAACCATAGAAAACAAGTTGAATTCTTTCCAGACTAAATGTTTACGAAGAATTAGAAAAATATTTTGGCCAAACACCATAAGAAATAACATCTTATTGGCAGAAATGCAGATGAAGCCACTGACAACAATTATTGAGGAAAGACGCTGGCGATGGTTGGGACATGTGTTCCGAATGACTGATAACTCGATAACTCACTACCAAAAATAGCACTAAGATGGACACCACAGGGGAACAGGAGTAAGGGTAGACCAAAAGAGACATAGAGAAGAACAACAGAGAGGATGTTGAGCAATAGAGGGGTCACCTGGGCAAGAGCAGAAAAAAAGGCGAAGGACAGGCACTTGTGGAAAATCCTTGCGGATGCCCCATGTGCCCTGGGCACTTAAGGTTCAGAGAGAGATATAAACACACACACACACACACACACATATATATATGAATTTTTAAAAGGAAAAATATGAAATTTGTTTGCATCAATCTGCTTACATTATTTACTTGTATATTGTTAAGTTGTCAAACAATTTCGATTTACCAGAAAAGAAAGATTTCCGAGGGATAGAAAAAAAAATGAAGAAAGAGTGAAGACGCAAATCTGAAAATTACTCGAAGATGAAATGCAATAACACAAACCATAGGTAACAAAATATATCCCATTAATAATAACGGTAAAAAACAACTATAAAAGATGCATAATTATAAAAAGATGTATAAAAATAATAATCTAATAATACATTACTTTTTCATCAATTCTAACTCGTAGGAGTGAACTAAGTCTGGTGATTGGTGGGATAGAAAGTCTGGTGATTGATGGGAGAGAATATCTGGTGACTGATCGGTGAGAAAGTATGGTTACTGGAGGGAGAGAAAGTCTGTTGATTTTTAGAAGATAATGTCTAGTTACTATAGGGGAGGGAGAGAAAGTCTGGTGATTCATTCATTCAATCATTAATTTGCATGTCCCTTGCGGGACTTTGATTCCCAAACAGCACTCCTGTCGGCCTCTCGGTTGTGAGCAAGATGGCCTGCTGCTGATGCATCCATTTGCAGATCGTCAACGATGCCTTGCGCCATCTTCGTTTTGGTCTTCCTCTTTCTTTTTCTCATTATGTATCCTTCGAATACGGTCTTCTCTAAATTATCATGACGTTTAATGTGTCCAAAATATTGAAGTTTTCTCTCTTTAATCCTCTTTACTAGCCAGCCTTCTTCAATATTAAGCTCTTGTAGTATAGATATATTTGTTCTTGTTTGTGTCCACGATATTTGGAGAACTCTTCTGTAGCATTTATATTCAAAGGCATTTATGTGTTTCTCAGCTGTTTTGTTAAGTGTCCAGGTCTCATAGCCATATATTGCAATGGGAAAGATGCATGCCCTTAAAAATCTTATTTTTGTAGTTCTGTCTGCTCCTCTTCCAGAGATTCTTTAGTTGTTTTACTTTCTGGCGATAGATGTCCTCCTCTTAATTTCCCTCATTGTATCTCCATTATTAGTTAGTAGCGATCCAAGATATTCAAAACTCTCCACTTCTTCCAGGTATATGATACATATTTCAGCTGCCTTGTTTGTTTTGTCAGTTGTCATCAATTTAGTTTTCTTTGCATTAAGATAGAAGTTCTGGTCTTCGCTGTTCTTGCGGACTGACATAATAAGTATTTCCATTCCTTCTTGTGTTGTGGACAGTAATACTGTGTCATCAGCATATCTAATTTCTGGTATTTCATAACCTCCAATTGTTATTGCATCGTTATATTCTTTGTCTACATCTTCTCTAACATTCCTCATTATATTTTCAGTATACAAGTTAAATAAGTAAGGCGGCAATATGCACCCCTGACGGACCCCTTGTTTTATGTCAAACCAAGTTGTTGTTTCACCATTTATTCTTACTGCTGCTTGTTGGTCTAGATACAGCAGTGGTGTTAATTGTATCAAATGTGTTGGAAATCTCATTTTTTCCATTCTTTCCCAAGTTTCTGGTGTTGTCTGGTGATTGGTTTGGGATAATATCTGGTGAAAACTAGGTGATAAAGTCTATTGTCTGGTGGGTGAAAAAGTCTGATGACTGGTGGGTGAGAAGGTCTGGTGATTAGTGAGAGAGAATTTCTGTTGGCATTTTGGTGAGAACGTCTAATTACATCTGGGTGAGAAAGTCTGTTGAGTGGTGGGCGAGACATTTGTAAGGGAAAAGTCTAGTGATTGTGGGGGGGGGGGGAAGGGGAGGGAGACATCTGGTGACTGAGGAGTGAGAAAGACTGTTAAGTGGTGGGGAGAAGGTCTGGTGACTGTTGATGGAGAAAATGAGTTGAGTGATGGGCGAGATAATCTGTTGATTGGTATTGGAGATAGTCTGGTGATTAGTGAATGGGGGGAGGGTGGGGGGGAAGTCTGGTGACTGATGGGTGATAAAGTCTCTTTACTGACTGATGAAAAAGTCTCCTTACTGATGGGTGAGAAATTCTCATTACTGTTTGGTGAAAAAGTCTCCTTACTGATGGGTGACAAAGTCTCTTTACTGATGGGTGAGAAAGTCTCCTTACCGATGGGTGACAAAGTCTCCTTACTGATGGGTGACAAAGTCTCCTTACTGATGGGTGAGAAAGTCTCCTTACTGATGGGTAAAAAAGTCTCCTTACTGATGGGTGACAAAGTCTCCTTACTGATGGGTGAGAAAGTCTCCTTACCGATGGGTGAGAACGACTGTTGACTGATGGGCGAGAAAGTCTGGTGACTGATGGGTGAGAAAGTCTCCTTACTGATGGGTGAGAAAGTCTAGTGACTGATGGGTGAGAAAGTCTCGTTACTGATGGGTGAGAAAGTCTCGTTACTGATGGGTGAGAAAGTCTCCTTACTGATGGGTGAGAAAGTCTCGTTACTGATGGGTGAGAAAGTCTCGTTACTGATGGGTGAGAAAGTCTCCTTACTGATGGGTGAGAAAGTCTCGTTACTGATGGGTGAGAAAGTCTCCTTACTGATGGGTGAGAAAGTCTCGTTACTGATGGGTGAGAAAGTCTAGTTACTGATGGGTGAGAAAGTCTCCTTACTGATGGGTGAGAAAGTCTCGTTACTGATGGGTGAGAAAGTCTCGTTACTGATGGGTGAGAAAGTCTCGTTACTGATGGGTGAGAAAGTCTCGTTACTGATGGGTGAGAAAGTCTCCTTACTGATGGGTGAGAAAGTCTCGTTACTGATGGGTGAGAAAGTCTCGTTACTGATGGGTGAGAAAGTCTCCTTACTGATGGGTGAGAAAGTCTCCTTACTGATGGGTGAGAAAGTCTCATTACTGATGGGTGAGAAAGTCTCCTTACTGATGGGTGAGAAAGTCTCCTTACTGATGGGTGAGAAAGTCTCGTTACTGATGGGTGAGAAAGTCTCGTTACTGATGGGTGAGAAAGTCTCGTTACTGATGGGTGAGAAAGTCTCGTTACTGATGGGTGAGAAAGTCTCCTTACTGATGGGTGAGAAAGTCTCATTACTGATGGGTGAGAAAGTCTCCTTACTGATGGGTGAGAAAGTCTCCTTACTGATGGGTGAGAAAGTCTCATTACTGATGGGTGAGAAAGTCTCCTTACTGATGGGTGAGAAAGTCTCCTTACTGATGGGTGAGAAAGTCTCCTTACTTATGGGTGAGAAAGTCTCCTTACTGATGGGTAAGAATGTCTGGTGACTGATGGGTGATAAAGCCTCCTTACTGATGGGTGTGAAAGTCTGGAGACTGATGGGTGAGAAATTCTGGTGGCTGATGGGTGAGAAAGTCTGGTGACTGATGAGGTTGAAAGTCTCCTTACTAATGGGTAAGAAAGTCTCTTTACTGATCAGTGAGAAAGTCTCCTTACTAATGGGTGAGAAAGTCTCCTTACTAATGGGTGAGAAAGTCTCCTTACTAATGGGTGAGAAAGTCTCCTTACTAATGGGTGAGAAAGTCTGGTGACTGATGGGTGAGAAATTCTCCTTACTGATGGGTGAGAAAGTCTCCTTACTGATTTGTGAGAAAGTCTCCTTACTGATGGGTGAGAAAGTCTGGGTACTGGAGGGAGAGAAAGTCTGTTGATTTTCGGAGAGAAAGTCTGATTACTATAGTGGAGGGAGAGAAAGTCTGATTACTATAGTGGAGGGAGAGAAAGTCTGATTACTATAGTGGAGGGAGAGAAAGTCTGATTACTATAGTGGAGGGAGAGAAAGTCTGATTACTATAGTGGAGGGAGAGAAAGTCTGATTACTATAGTGGAGGGAGAGAAAGTCTGATTACTATAGTGGAGGGAGAGAAAGTCTGATTACTATAGTGGAGGGAGAGAAAGTCTGATTACTATAGTGGAGGGAGAGAAAGTCTGATTACTATAGTGGAGGGAGAGAAAGTCTGATTACTATAGTGGAGGGAGAGAAAGTCTGATTACTTTAGTGGAGGGAGAGAAAGTCTGATTACTATAGTGGAGGGAGAGAAAGTCTGATTACTATAGTGGAGGGAGAGAAAGTCTGATTACTATAGTGGAGGGAGAGAAAGTCTGATTACTATAGTGGAGGGAGAGAAAGTCTGATTACTATAGTGGTGGAAGAGAAAGTCTGGTGACTAGTGTCTAAGAAAGTCTGGTGACCATTGGAATAGAATTTCGGTTACTTGTGGGAGAGAAAATCTGGTTACAGGTCAGTGAGAATGTCTGGTGTCTGTTGGGTGAGTAAGTCTGGTGACTGGTGGGGGAGAAAATCTGTTGATTGGTGGGCGAAAAATGCCGGTGACTGGTGGGGGAGAAAATCTGTTGATTGGTGGGCGAAAAATGCCGGTGACTGGTGGGGGAGAAAATCTGTTGATTGGTGGGCGAAAAATGCCGGTGACTGGTGGGGGAGAAAATCTGTTGATTGGTGGGCGAAAAGGTCTGGTTCGTCAGAAAATCTAGTGTTTAGTGAGAGAGGAAGCCTGACTACTGGGTGTCGCGACGGTCTGATGACAGGTGAGCTGATAAGTTTGATGACAGGTGAGCTGATAAGTTTGATGACAGGTGAGCTGATAAGTTTGATGACAGGTGAGCTGATAAGTTTGATGACAGGTGAGCTGATAAGTTTGATGACTGGTGAGCTGATAAGTTTGATGACTGGTGAGCTGATAAGTTTGATGACAGGTGAGCTGATACATTTGATGACTGGTGAACTGATAAGTTTGATGACAGGTGAGCTGATACATTTGATGACTGGTGAACTGATAAGTTTGATGACAGGTGAGCTGATACATTTGATGACTGGTGAGCTGATAAGTTTGATGACAGGTGATTGATAAGTTTGATGATTGGTGAATGAGAAAGTCTGGTGACTGGTCAGTGAGAAAGTCTGGTGACTGGTGAGTGAGAAGGTCTGGTGGCTGCTATGTGAGAAAACCTGGTGACTGGTGGGTGAGAAGGTATGGTGGTTGCTGTATGAGACAATCTGGTGACTGGTTAGAGAGAATTCTGTTGACTGTTGGGTGAGAAAGTCTATTTACTGGTGGGTGAGAAAGTCTGTGAATAGTAGGCAAGAATGTCTGGTGGCTGGGGGGGGGGGGGGGAGAAGGAGACACCAGATGACTTAGGGTGAAAAAGATTTTTAAGTGGTGGGCAAGAAATTCTGGTGACTGGTGGGGGAGAAAATCAGTTGAGTGGAGGACGAGATAATCTGGTAACTGATGGGGAGAAAGTCTTGTGACTCGTGAGAGAGAAGTTCTGTTGACTAGTGGGTTAGAAATTGTGCTGAGTGGTTGGCGGGAAATTCTGGTGACTGGTGAGGGAGGAAAACTGATGACAAGTGACAAAACAAACAAGGCAGCTGAAATATGTATCAATGATGAAAAACTGGAAGAAGTGGAGAGTTTTGAATATCTTGGATCACTACTAACTAATAATGGAGATACAATGAGGGAAATTAAAAGGAGGACATCTATCGCTCTTCAGAAAGTAAAACAATAGAGGAATCTGTGGAGATGAGCAGACAGAACCACAAAAATAAGACTTTTAAGGCCATGCATCTTTTCCATCGCAACATCTGCCTGTGAGACCTGGATACTTAACAAAACAGCTGAGAAGCACATAAATGCCTTTGAATGTAAATGCTACAGAAGAGTTCTCCAAATATCGTGGACACAAAAAAGAACAAATATATCCATACTACAAGAGCGTATATTGAAGAAGGCTGGCTAGTAAAGAGGATTAAAGAGAGAAAACTTCAATATTTTGGACACATTAAACGTCATGATAATCTAGAGAAAACTGTCTTGGAAGGATGCATAATGAGAAAAAGAAAGAGAGGACGACCAAGGCGAAGAGGGCTCCAAGACATCATTGATGGTCTGCAAATGGATGCAGCAGTAGCAGGCCTTATTGCTCACAACCGAGAGGCATACAGAAGTGCTGTTAGGGAGGCAAAGTTCCGCAAGGGACATGCACATGAATGAAAGTATGGTGAGGGAGAAAATCTCGCGACTGACGGGTGAGAAAGTCAGGTTACTGATGGGTGAGAAATTTTGGTTACTGGAGTCTGTTGATTTTTGGGAGAGAAAGTCTGGTTATTATAAGGGAGGGAGAGAAAGTCTGGTTACTGGAGGGAGAGAAGGTCTGTTTATAGGAAGGAAAAAAAGTCTGTTGAAAGGTGGTTAAGAAAGTATGTGAATAGTAGGCAAGAATGTCTGGTGGCTGGGGGGGGGGGGGGGAGAAGGAGACACCAGATGACTTAGGGTGAAAAAGATTTTTAAGTGGTGGGCAAGAAATTCTGGTGACTGGTGGGGGAGAAAATCAGTTGAGTGGAGGACGAGATAATCTGGTAACTGATGGGGAGAAAGTCGTGTGACTCGTGAGAGAGAAGTTCTGTTGACTAGTGGGTTAGAAATTGTGCTGAGTGGTTGGCGGGAAATTCTGGTGACTGGTGAGGGAGGAAAACTGATGACAAGTGACAAAACAAACAAGGCAGCTGAAATATGTATCAATGATGAAAAACTGGAAGAAGTGGAGAGTTTTGAATATCTTGGATCACTACTAACTAATAATGGAGATACAATGAGGGAAATTAAAAGGAGGACATCTATCGCTCTTCAGAAAGTAAAACAATAGAGGAATCTGTGGAGATGAGCAGACAGAACCACAAAAATAAGACTTTTAAGGCCATGCATCTTTTCCATCGCAACATCTGCCTGTGAGACCTGGATACTTAACAAAACAGCTGAGAAGCACATAAATGCCTTTGAATGTAAATGCTACAGAAGAGTTCTCCAAATATCGTGGACACAAAAAAGAACAAATATATCCATACTACAAGAGCGTATATTGAAGAAGGCTGGCTAGTAAAGAGGATTAAAGAGAGAAAACTTCAATATTTTGGACACATTAAACGTCATGATAATCTAGAGAAAACTGTCTTGGAAGGATGCATAATGAGAAAAAGAAAGAGAGGACGACCAAGGCGAAGAGGGCTCCAAGACATCATTGATGGTCTGCAAATGGATGCAGCAGTAGCAGGCCTTATTGCTCACAACCGAGAGGCATACAGAAGTGCTGTTAGGGAGGCAAAGTTCCGCAAGGGACATGCACATGAATGAAAGTATGGTGAGGGAGAAAATCTCGCGACTGACGGGTGAGAAAGTCAGGTTACTGATGGGTGAGAAATTTTGGTTACTGGAGTCTGTTGATTTTTGGGAGAGAAAGTCTGGTTATTATAAGGGAGGGAGAGAAAGTCTGGTTACTGGAGGGAGAGAAGGTCTGTTTATAGGAAGGAAAAAAAGTCTGTTGAAAGGTGGTTAAGAAAGTATTGGAATTAGTGGAAGACAACGTTTGGTGACTGGTTGTCAATAACTTATGGTGACTGGTGTGGGAGTAAGTCTGGTGACTGGTTGACGATAATGTATGGTGACTGGTGCGGGAAATCATCTGGTGACTTATGGGGTAGTAAGTCTGGTGACTGTTGGGGGAATAAGTCTGGTGAATGTAGGGCTAGTAAGTCTGGTGACTGTTGGGGGAGTAAGTCTGGTGAATGTAGGGCTAGTAAGTCTGGTGACTGTTGGGGGAGTAAGTCTGGTGAATGTAGGGCTAGTAAGTCTGGTGACTGTTGGGGGAGTAAGTCTGGTGAATGTAGGGCTAGTAAGTCTGGTGACTGTTGGGTGAGATCGTCTGGTGACTGGTGGGGGAGTAAGTCTGGTGACTGGTAGGAGAGTAAGTCTGGTGACTTTTAGGAGAGTAAGTCTGGTGACTGGTGGGGGAGTAAGTCTGGTGACTGGTGGGAGAGTAAGTCTGGTGACTGGTAGGAGAGTAAGTCTGGTGACTGGTAGGAGAGTAAGTCTGGTGACTTGTGGGGGAGTAAGTCTGGTGACTGGTAGGAGAGTAAGTCTGGTGACTGGTGGGGGAGTAAGTCTGGTGACTGGTGGGAGAGTAAGTCTGGTGACTGGTAGGAGAGTAAGTCTGGTGACTGGTGGGAGAGTAAGTCTGGTGACTGGTAGGAGAGTAAGTCTGGTGACTGGTAGGAGAGTAAGTCTGGTGACTGGTAGGAGAGTAAGTCTGGTGACTGGTGGGAGAGTAAGTCTGGTGACTGGTAGGAGAGTAAGTCTGGTGACTGGTGGGGGAGTAAGTCTGGTGACTGGTGGGAGAGTAAGTCTGGTGACTGGTAGGAGAGTAAGTCTGGTGACTGGTAGGAGAGTAGTCTGGTGACTGGTAGGAGAGTAAGTCTGGTGACTGGTAGGAGAGTAAGTCTGGTGACTGGTAGGAGAGTAAGTCTGGTGACTGGTAGGAGAGTAAGTCTGGTGACTGGTAGGAGAGTAAGTCTGGTGACTGGTAGGAGAGTAAGTCTGGTGACTGGTAGGAGAGTAAGTCTGGTGACTGGTGGGGGAGTAAGTCTGGTGACTGGTGGGAGAGTAAGTCTGGTGACTGGTGGGAGAGTAAGTCTGGTGACTGGTGGGGGAGTAAGTCTGGTGACTGGTGGGAGAGTAAGTCTGGTGACTGGTAGGAGAGTAAGTCTGGTGACTGGTAGGAGAGTAAGTCTGGTGACTGGTAGGAGAGTAAGTCTGGTGACTGGTAGGAGAGTAAGTCTGGTGACTGGTAGGAGAGTAAGTCTGGTGACTGGTAGGAGAGTAAGTCTGGTGACTGGTAGGAGAGTAAGTCTGGTGACTGGTAGGAGAGTAAGTCTGGTGACTGGTAGGAGAGTAAGTCTGGTGACTGGTGGGGGAGTAAGTCTGGTGACTGGTGGGGGAGTAAGTCTGGTGACTGGTGGGAGAGTAAGTCTGGTGACTGGTGGGGGAGTAAGTCTGGTGACTGGTGGGAGAGTAAGTCTGGTGACTGGTGGGGGAGTAAGTCTGGTGACTGGTGGGGGAGTAAGTCTGGTGACTTGTAGGAGAGTAAATCTGGTGACTTGTGGGGGACTAAGTCTGGTGACTGGTGAGTGAGTAAATCTGGTGACTGTTATGGGAGATCGCTGGTGACTGGTCGGGGAGTAAATTTGTTTACTGGTGGAGGAGTATGTCTGGTGACTGTTGAAGAAGTAATTGTGGGGAGTGGTAGGGTAGTAAGTCTGGTGAATGGTAGGGGAGTAAGTCTGGTGACTGGTAGGGGAGTAAGTCTGGTGACTGGTGGGGGAGATCGTCTGATGAATGGTAGAAGAGTAAGTCTGGTGACTGGTAGGGTAGTAATTCTGGTGAGTGGTGGGGACTAAGTCTGGTGACTGGTGTTGCAGCAAGTCTTGTTACTGGATGAGGAGTAAGTCTGGTGACTGGTGAGGGAATATGTCTGGTGACTGGTATGGGAGTAAGTCTTGTAATTGGTGGTGAGGAGTAAGTCTGGTGACTGGTAGGGGAGTAAGTATGGTGACTGGTAGGAGAGTAAGTATTGTGACTGGTAGGGGTGTAAGTCTGATGACTTGTGGGTGAGGAAGTCTGGTGATTGGTAGGGGAGGAAGTCTGTTGACTGATGACGGAGTAGGTCCGATGACTGTTGAGGGAGTAAGTCTGGTTACTGGTGGGGGAGTAAGTCTGGCGAATGGTGTTGGAGTTCGTCTCGTGACTGGTGGGTGAGATCGTCTGGTGACTGGTAGTGGAGTAAGTCTGGTGACTGGTGGGGGAGTAAATATGGTGACTGGTAGTGGAGTAAGTCTGGTGACTGGTGGGTGAGTAAATATGGTGACTGGTAGTGGAGTAAATCTGGTGACTGGTGGGGAGTAAATATGGTGACTGGTAGTGGAGTAAGTCTGGTGACTGGTGGGGGAGTAAATATGGTGACTGGTAGTGGAGTAAGTCTGGTGACTGGTGGGGAGTAAATATGGTGACTGGTAGTGGAGTAAGTCTGGTGACTGCTGGGGAGTAAATATGGTGACTGGTAGTGGAGTAAGTCTGGTGACTGGTGGGGGAGTAAATATGGTGACTGGTAGTGGAGTAAGTCTGGTGACTGTTGAGGGAGTAGGTCCGATGACTGTTGAGGGAGTAAGTCTGGTTACTGGTGGGGGAGTAAGTCTGGCGAATGGTGTTGGAGTTCGTCTCGTGACTGGTGGGTGAGATCGTCTGGTGACTGGTAGTGGAGTAAGTCTGGTGACTGGTGGGGGAGTAAATATGGTGACTGGTAGTGGAGTAAGTCTGGTGACTGGTGGGTGAGTAAATATGGTGACTGGTAGTGGAGTAAATCTGGTGACTGGTGGGGAGTAAATATGGTGACTGGTAGTGGAGTAAGTCTGGTGACTGGTGGGGGAGTAAATATGGTGACTGGTAGTGGAGTAAGTCTGGTGACTGGTGGGGAGTAAATATGGTGACTGGTAGTGGAGTAAGTCTGGTGACTGCTGGGGAGTAAATATGGTGACTGGTAGTGGAGTAAGTCTGGTGACTGGTGGGGGAGTAAATATGGTGACTGGTAGTGGAGTAAGTCTGGTGACTGTTGAGGGAGTAAATATGGTGACTGGTAGTGGAGTAAATCTGGTGACTGGTGGGGGAGTAAATATGGTGACTGGTAGTGGAGTAAGTCTGGTGACTGGTAGTGGAGTAAGTCTGGTGACTGGTGGGTGAGATCGTCTGTTGACTGGTCGGGGAGTAAGTCTGGTGACTGTTGAGGGAGTAAATATGGTGACTGGTAGTGGAGTAAGTCTGGTGACTGTTGAGGGAGTAAATATGGTGACTGGTAGTGGAGTAAGTCTGGTGACTGGTGGGGGAGTAAATATGGTGACTGGTAGTGGAGTAAATCTGGTGACTGGTGGGGGAGTAAATCTGGTGACTGGTGGGGAGTAAATATGGTGACTGGTAGTGGAGTAAGTCTGGTGACTGGTGGGGGAGTACGTCTGGTGACTGGTTTGGAGAGTAAGTCTAGTGCCTGGTAAAAAAAGGAAGTTTTGTGACTGGTAACTGAGTAAGTCTGGTGATTGGTAGGGGAGTAAGACTGGTGACTGATAGGGGAGTTCGTCTGGTAATTGTTGGGAGAGTACGTTTGGTGAGTGGTGGGGGAGTACGTCTGGTGACTGGTAGGGGAGTAAATTTGGTGACTGGAAGGGAAGTAAGTCTGGTGACTGGCAGAGAAGTACCTCTGATGACTGGTAGGGGAGTAAGTTTGGTGACTGGTATGGGAGTAAGTCTTGTTGCTGGGAGAGGAGTAGGTCATGTGACTGGTAGGGAAGTAAGTCTGGTGATTGATAGGGAAGTAATTTTGGTGACTGATAGGGGAGTAAGTCTGATGACTTATGGGGGAGGAAGTCTGGTGACTGGTAGGGGAGTAAGTCTGGTGACTGGTAGAAAGTAATTCTGGTGACTGGTGGGGGAGATCGTCTGGTGACTGGTGGGGGAGTAAGTTTGGTGACTGGTGGGGAAGTAATTCTGGTGATTGGTGTAGAAGTAAGTCTTGTGACTGGTATGGTGGATAAATCTGGTGACTCGTTGGGTAGATCGTCTGGTGACTGGTGGGATAATAAGTCTGGTGACTGGTGGGATAGTAAGTCTGGTAACTGGTGGGAGAGTACGTCTGGTGACTTGTTTGCGATAAAATATGGTGACTGCTGGGGGAGTAAGTCTGGTGACTGGTGGGGTGTAAGTCTGGTGACTGGTGGGGGATTAAGTCTGGTGACTTGTTGGCGATAAAATATGGTGACTGGTGGGGGAATAAGTCTGTTGACTGGTGGGGCAGTAAGTCTGGTGACTGGTGGGGGATTAAGTCTGGTGACTTGTTGGCGATAAAATATGGTGACTGGTGGGGGAATAAGTCTGGTGAGTGGTGGACGAGGTATTATGGTAACTGGTGGGGGATAAATTCTGGTGACTGGTGGGGGAGAAAGTCTGGTGACTGGTGAGGGAGAAAGTCCTAATGATTGAGTAGTCTAAATGTGAGTATTTCAGTACTCGGGTGTTTGTCTGGTTGTAAGAAGTTAAAGTTTTCTGTTTTATAATTTTGTGTTTTAGTTAGTCTGATTGTTAGATGTTAATGTTATGTGTGGTATAATTCTGTGGTGTAGTTAGTCTGATTGTTAGATGTTAAAGTTATGTGTTTTATAATTTTGTGTTTTAGTTAGTCTAATTGTAAGATGTTAAAGCTATGTGTGTTATAACTTTGTATTTTAGTTAGTCTGATTGTAATATGTTAAAGCTATGTGTGTTATAACTTTGTATTTTAGTTAGTCTGATTGTAATATGTTAAAGCTATGTGTGTTATAACTTTGTATTTTAGTTAGTCTGATTCTAATACGTTAAAGTTATGTGTTTTATAATTTTGTGTTTTAGTTTGTCTAATTATAAGATGTTAAAGCTATGTGTGTTATGTAGTCTGATTGTAGGATGTTAAACCTATGTGTGTTATAACTTTGTATTTTAGTTAGTCTGATTGTAAGATGTTAACGTTTTGTGTGGTATAATTCTGTGGTGTAGTTGATCTGATTGTAAGATGTTAAAGTTATGTGTTTTATAATTTTTTGTTTTAGTTAGTCTGATTGTAAGATGTTAAAGTTGTGTGTGGTATAATTCTGTGGTGTAGTTAGTCTGATTGTAAGATTTTTAAAGTTAATCTGCTCTGATATTGTGTGACAGCTAGTCTGATTATGGTATGTGAAATTATATTTGTTATAACTTTAAAATGTATTTATACTGTTTGTAAGATATGAAACTTATATTTATTATAATTCTGTGTTGCAATTAGCCTGACCGTAAGATGTGAAAGTTATATTTATTATAATGGTGTGTTGTAGTTTGATTGTAAGATGTGAAAGTTATATTTATTATAATAGTGTGTTGTAGTTTGATTGTAAGATGTGAAAGTTATATTTATTATAATGGTGTGTTGTAGTTTGATTGTAAGATGTGAAAGTTATATTTATTATAATGGTGTGTTGTAGTTTGATTGTAAGATGTGAAAGTTATATTTATTATAATAGTGTGTTGTAGTTTGATTGTAAGATGTGAAAGTTATATTTATTATTATACTGTGTTGTAGTTTGATTGTAAGATGTGAAAGTTATATTTATTATAATAGTGTGTTGTAGTTTGATTGTAAGATGTGAAAGTTATATTTATTATTATACTGTGTTGTAGTTAGTCTGATTGTAAGAAGTAAAAGTTATATTTATTATAATAGTGTTTTGTAGTTTGATTGTAAGATGTGAAAGTTATATTTATTATAATAGTGTGTTGTAGTTTGATTGTAAGATGTGAAAGTTATATTTATTATAATAGTGTGTTGTAGTTTGATTGTAAGATGTGAAAGTTATATTTATTATAATAGTGTGTTGTAGTTTGATTGTAAGATGTGAAAGTTATATTTATTATAATGGTGTGTTGTAGTTTGATTGTAAGATGTGAAAGTTATATTTATTATAATAGTGTGTTGTAGTTTGATTGTAAGATGTGAAAGTTATATTTATTAGGTAATGTTTTGTAGTTAGTCTGATTGAAAGATGCGAATGTTTTATTTATGGCTTAAGTTGTTACTTTCCATAGATTAGACGCCTGTAACAATTCACCCTGTGCTAATCGAGATGTTTCAAGACCAATTTCTTCATAAGATCGTTTTATATCATCATCCTGTCGCGTATTAAACTTCATGATTGCTCAACTACAACATTGGTCTGTGATCTCTACAACTGCTCGTACAACCTTAGCATGGCTTTCCTGGGTTGTCTGTAATGAGTGTATCAATAGAGAATCTGTGTGGGCTGTGTTATGTTATAGTTAACATAATGAGTGTATCAATAGAGAATCTGTGTGTAGGCTGTGTTATGTTATAGTTAACATAATGAGTGTATCAATAGAGAATCTGTGTGTAGGCTGTGTTATGTTATAGTTAACATAATGAGTGTATCAATAGAGAATCTGTGTGTAGGCTGTGTTATGTTATAGTTAACATAATGAGTGTATCAATAGAGAATCTGTGTGGGCTGTGTTATGTTATAGTTAACATAATGAGTGTATCAATAGAGAATCTGTGTGTGGCTGTGTTATGTTATAGTTAACATAATGAGTGTATCAATAGAGAATCTGTGTGGGCTGTGTTATGTTATAGTTAACATAATGAGTGTATCAATAGAGAATCTGTGTGGGCTGTGTTATGTTATAGTTAACATAATGAGTGTATCAATAGAGAATCTGTGTGGGCTGTGTTATGTTATAGTTAACATAATGAGTGTATCAATAGAGAATCTGTGTGGGCTGTGTTATGTTATAGTTAACATAATGAGTGTATCAATAGAGAATCTGTGTGGGCTGTGTTATGTTACAGTTAACATAATGAGTGTATCAATAGAGAATCTGTGTGGGCTGTGTTATGTTATAGTTAACATAATGAGTGTATCAATAGAGAATCTGTGTGGGCTGTGTTATGTTATAGTTAACATAATGAGTGTATCAATAGAGAATCTGTGTGGGCTGTGTTATGTTATAGTTAACATAATGAGTGTATCAATAGAGAATCTGTGTGGGCTGTGTTATGTTATAGTTAACATAATGAGTGTATCAATAGAGAATCTGTGTGGGCTGTGTTATGTTATAGTTAACATAATGAGTGTATCAATAGAGAATCTGTGTGGGCTGTGTTATGTTATAGTTAACATAATGAGTGTATCAATAGAGAATCTGTGTGGGCTGTGTTATGTTATAGTTAACATAATGACTTGTTGCAACTGGTTCACACTAACATGACTGACACAGCTTTCTCTTTCTGTTAAAGTTTTCTCCAACGAGGCGTGTGCCATTTACAAGAGCTGATTTGTCGAAACTGACTGTAACAGTTTACTCACCTTCTAACTGGCAGGGTTCGAGTTTGAGCAGTAAACCAAAGTTTTGTCTGAGGTTTGAGGCAAGAGTGAGCTTGGACTTGTCACTCGGATACTTACAGTTCCTCTAACGTGCAGTCTTGTCCTTTGAGTGATTTCTATTCTTTCTCTATTTTTATTCATTCACTCCCATCCGATAATGTTTTCTCATTCTTATTATCTACGTCATCTGGGAGGCATTTGTTTCGTGCCATAGTTATCTGGATTTTTCCATCTGGGGCCGTGGTATTTTGTTTACCACCTGGTAGCTTTTGTCATGGTGACTTTGTCTCATTTCTCAGTCAGTCGCCCGCTTTACTTTGTGCTTACCTACATCTGTCTTCCTGCCCTTTGTCGGCGTCTTTGTTAAGAGGAGAATAATTTCTCATGTAAACTTCCTGGTTTTATCTCTGTAGCTGTACTTTCTTGACAGTCAAGTTTTAGTCTGAGGCCGAACTGATGAGATGTGGCGCAGGCAGAAGTACATCTTGATAAAACTTTGCAGATGAATGTTTTGTTATGGTTTCTATCTTGCTTTCTTTACTCACAAAGACAACTGAAAAAAATATTTTTACACGTAACTAAGACAGAGCTTAAGCGAGTGCATAAAGGTTGAGTCAACTTCACATTAGGAATTATTACAGAAATAATCGGTAGGATCAACTGAATTGAGCTAAAATTCCTGATTCAGGACGGTCTGTACTGCGTGCAGCTGTCGCTCAAACAACCGGGGAGAGCAACACGCGTAGAGTTGTCTCTCTTGCTGGTAACAGAGAAAGGTAAAAATTCCCCAGTCCTTTAAATCACGACTTGTTAGATTTACAGATAACAATTACAACTAACTCTTGTCACCTAAACTCCGACGATCGCACATCAGATTACCACATACTGCCTGTACAAATAAATTGCTTTGAATAAAACATAGAAGTTTGTGTGTGATCACGTAAGTCGTTTTCACGTTCCAGCTAAAAGTTAAGTTTCGTCAGATGATTGCTAGGATAGGTTGAAATATACTTTGATTTTTTATTCAGGAAGCCATCTTGTAACATCTTAGATTTCTCTTTTTATTAACACAGAAGAGTTTAAGCCAGTAGCAAAAATAGGAGGATGTGTAAAAAAAAAAAAAAAGAATCTAAAACTGACTTCAGAAATCAAAGTTATTACCACACAATTATTTTGTCTTATTTTGTTCCAGACATTCGTAACAACAGTCAGATTGTTGCTCCCATGATGTTTATTGTTGTTATAACCTGACTGTTCAAATAATAATTCTGATACCGGTGTGGTACTTTAATACCAGTGTGGTACTTTAATACCGGTGTGGTACTTTGATACCGGCGTGGTACTTTGATACCGGCGTGGTACTTTGATACTGGTGTGGTACTTTGATACCAGCGTGGTACTTTGATACTGGTGTGGTACTTTGATACCGGCGCGGTACTTTGATACTGGCGTGGTACTTTGATACCGGTGTGGTACTTTAATACCGGTGTGGTATTTTGATACTGGTGTGGTATTTTGATACCGGCGCGGTACTTTGATACCGACGCGGTACTTTGATACTGGTGTGGTACTTTGATACCGGTGTGGTACTTTGATACTGGTGTGGTACTTTGATACTGGTGTGGTACTTTGATACCGGTGTGATACTTTGATACCGGTGTGGTACTTTGATACCAGCGTGTTACTTTGATACCGGTGTGGTACTTTGATACCGGTGTGGTACTTTGATACCGGTGTGGTACTTAATGAAAAGTGTTATGTGAAGCATCTCTAAGTGAGAAAATGAGAGAAAATAATTAGGAAGAAAGTAAATGATAGAAACATTCACTTATTTCAAAGACCTAACTCGTCATGAGTTCCAAAAAATTAATTTTGTAGAAATACCTGCACATCGTTGTTATTAGGGCAAGCAGCCACTTAATCAGATCACTTCAGTTTCCATGGCTATTTTATTGCCCTGACTTTGTTCATCACTTCAGATTACCCAATGCCCTGACATTGTCATGCCTTCAGACTCTCCAGTGATCTCACTTTGTTCATGCCTTCAGACTGCCCAGTGCCCTGATTTCTGGCACAAAGTATATAATCTTTCATATTTTTAATCTCACATGGTATTTTCTACTCGACGTCTACAAACGTTATGTCTTGAAATAGCTAACAGGTTAGGAAAACAACAGAAGTTTCAAACAAACAATACTCTTGATTTTAAAAGTGAGTACTTTGTAGCAAGTCGACCACGTGAAACTTTAAAGAGGACATTGTTGAGAGAGGCCAGTTTAGTGGACATAACATCCCTTGATGAGGTTGGAAAGCTGGCCGAAGACAGGAAAACCTGACAAACTACCATGCGAGCCCAATGTAACACTTAACGGCACAAGAAGAATGTAAGATGTAAGAAATATGTAAGATGTAAGAAGAATGTAAGAAACATGTAAGATGTAAGAAGAATGTAAGATGTAAAAAGAATGTAAGAGGTAAGAAACATGTAAGATGTAAGAAGAATGTAAGATATAAAAAGAATGTAAGATGTAAAAAGAATGTAAGATGTAAGAAACGTGTAAGATGTAAAAAGAATGTAAGATGTAAGAAACATGTAAGATGTAAAAAGAATGTAAGATGTAAGAAATATGTAAGATGTAAGAAGAATGTAAGATGTAAGAAATATGTAAGATGTAAGAAGAATGTAAGATGTAAGAAATATGTAAGATGTAAAAAGAATGTAAGATGTAAGAAATATGTAAGATGTAAGAAGAATGTAAGATGTAAGAAATATATAAGATGTAAGAAGAATGTAAGATGTAAAAAGAATGTAAGATGTAAGAAGAATGTGTCTCAAGCACTGGATTAACAGTCATTTCTTACAGTCTCTAATGGTTGATGATGCCAAATCGTTTATGGCTGCATGTAGACCGTCACACAAACAGTAGATGTCAGAAAAGTATAGCATGATAATAAGAAAAATTTTAAACACATTCATCATCATCATCATCAGGTGCCGTGCCGACTGGCATTGTCTATTATGCTTCTCCAGAGTACACGATCCTTCATGCAGGCGATCAGCTCAGCTGATGATCTCCTCTCACACCATCCCATTAGACTGTCCAGTATCATTTTTTTGGTCTTCCTCTTGATCTTCTTCCTTCTATTTTTCCTGTTGTTATATTTTCATTGCCCCCTCTTCACATTGCATGTCCTATGAAAGTACATTGTCTCTCTCTTATTTTTTTGACAAGATTTTTTGTCTCTCCAGCTCTTCTCCTACATTCTTCATTAGATATTTTTGCTGTCCAGGGGATTCGCAACATTCTTCTAATAAACCACATTTCTGCTGCTTCCAATGATTTTTGTGCAGACCTGCCTATTGTCCATGATTCACTTCCATATAGCAAGATAGGTTCAATATAGCATTTTAGGACTCGTTTTCTAACATTCATTGATATGGATGTGTTGGCTAATATGTTTCTCATTCTCTGAAATGCAGTCTATGCTTGGCCTATTCTGTTCCTAATATATGTTCTGCATTTCCCATCTGAAGTTATTACTGATCCAAGGTATTTCAATTTCTCACCTGCTTTAGAACAGTTCCATTTAATTTTATACTGCATGTTGGTGGATTCTGTTTCTTAGATATAACCATAGTCTCTATCTTTTTGATGTTCAAAATAAGGGATTTCTGTTCACTTTCTCTGGCGTATTTATTCAAGAGATTTTGCAGGTCTTGTTGGTTCTCAGCTATCAGTACTGTGTCGTCAGCATACCGAAGGTTGTTAATATTGTATCCTCCAATTTTTATGCCTGGTTCTGTGATGATTGTTCTTAGAATATTCTCGCTGTACAGAGAAAAAAAGTCTGGAGATAGTACACATCCTTGTCGCACCCCTTGTTTTATAGGTTGATATTTTCCAGTTCTATTGTTCTTAGAATATTCTCGCTGTACAGAGAAAAAAAGTCTGGAGATAGTACACATCCTTGTCGCACCCCTTGTTTTATAGGTTGATATTTTCCAGTTCTATTTTCAACTCGAACTGCTGCTTCTTGCTGCCGGTATAGATGTTTTATAATCCTCTGGTCTTTGCCGTCTGTACTGATGTTTTCAAGCATTTTAATAATTTCACTATGTTTCACCTTGTCAAATGCCTTGGTGTAATCAATGAAGCATAATTAGAGATCTTTCTGTACTTCTAAAGCTCTTTGTGTTCGTAAGGCATAATGGCATTGTGTGTTCCCTTTCCTTCAACAAATCCAAACTGTTCATCTGTTATTTCCATTTTTATCTTTTTCCTTGTTCTTCTCATAATGATTCTCAGAGGTATGTGATATGAAAGGCTGATAGTCCGGTGGTCATGGCATTCCTTTGCACTTGTTTTCTATGGTAGTGCTATAAACGTGAATTTAAGCAAGTCACTGGGCATATAACCACTGTTGTAAATGTCATACAGTAACTTGGTTAGTATTTTTATTCCTGTCTCCTCTGGTGCCTCTATTTCTTCTATTGTTATATTATCAGGCCCAGTCGCTTTTCCTTTCTTCATGTGTTTGATGGCATCTATGATTTCATCTTCAAGTATTGGTGGTCCATCATAGCTTTCAGTATCTGGTGTTAATTCTGTTCTTTCTCCTCCATATAGCTCATAGATGTACTCTGTCCATCTGTCCACAATGTCTTCTTTTCCAATTAACATTTTTCCTTCTTTTGATTTCAGGCATCCTGTGGTATATTTTGTTTTTCTGCCTGTGAGTTCACTAATTCGTTTGTGCATGTTTTAGCTGTCTTTATTATGGGAGTCCTCTATTTATGTCTGCACTGTTCATTTAATCACACTTCCTTTGCTTCTCTGCATTTGCGTCTTATTTCTTTATTTATCTTGCTATATTTTTCCTCGTTATTTTTACTCCTCCTCCTCTTGTTCGTCAGTCCTAAGATGTCGTCTGTCATCCATTTATTTTTAGGGGCTTCTTTTTTCGGTGGTATTATCTCCTTAACAGTTTGGTGGATAGAATCTCTTAACATTGCCCATTGTTCATTTTTGTTACTGCATTGTATCTATTTGTTATAATAACTTTGTATTGTACTCGCAGTTCTTGGTCATTTTTAAGGAGTTCTGTACTCAGGTTTGATGTTTCTCATTTTATTTTTCTGCCTGCTTTCTTTAGCTTTATTCAAAGTTTTCCACAGAGTGGGTCATGGTCACTATTGCAGTTGGCTCCTGGCATGATATTTGTTGTCAGTAATGCATTCTGGAATCGTTTGTTGATTAATACGTAGTCTGTCTGGTTAAAAGTATTTTTGTCTGGCTGCACCATGTTGCCAGTCTTCGGGGATGTTGTTTAAACCAGGTGTTTCCTATAACCATGCTGTGTATTCTTGCCCATTCAATTAATTTACAACCTCTGTCATTCCTCTCACCCAGTCCATAGTCACCAACGATGTCTGAAGTTCTTCCTTTACCAACTTTGGCATTAAAATCTCCCATGTGTCATGTGACTTTGTGTGTTTTATGGCTGTCTCTATGTCATTATAAAAGCTGTATATCTTCTTCAGAACTTTCAGATGTTGGAGCGTACACTTGTATAATAGTTATGTTTATTGGTCGTCCTTTCAGTTGAGCTAGCAAGACTCGGTCCGAGATGTTCAAACATCCTACAGTTGTAGTTGCTGTTTGTTTGTCAAATATTATTCCTATTCTTCGTTCATGCTTCTCACGTCATGAATATATAATTGTATATTTATCAGAGTTTATCGTCCATGCACCTGTCCATCCACCTTTACACATTCCTAATATGTTGATCTTCATCCTTTCCATTTCCCTCTTTATAATTGCTAATTTTCCAGCCTGGAACAAAATTCTAACATTCCATGTTGGTATTTTGAATTTGTTAGTTTTGCTACCAGTAGCTTTATGACGATCTGGCCTCACCTGTGGCTCGTGAGCTGCCTTACCGGACGAGTCTGTTCCAGAGGAACATCCATTAACGTCGTTCATGACAAATCTATTACTCTGAATAAGCATATTGTTCTTGGGAGCTACAACAGTGGTTTCCCGTTGCCTTCTGTCGGTTTGTGTACGGACTCTCCGCTAGCCTTTGGACTCCCTGTCCTACCCGCAATGCAGCGGGAGCGAGAGGTTTTAAGGCGCCTCTTACCCGCCTGGTATTCCCTTCACTGAGCACCTGAGGCACTTTATAGGAGTAGTAGAGCCACATACTAGCCCACCTCGCTCTCTGAGTCTAACGCCAGTTGGTCCGCGCCTGCTTATTTGGATAACTTATTCACAGGGATACTCCATATCTGGAGGACTTTCACCATCCGCCATCTGTGACGCGCTGGGTTGGGAATGGTCGCCTCAGCTTTACCCTGTTAAATACATTACAGGACAAATTATATATTTCTTTTTAAAGTCATTGAACGTCTAGAACAAATGTAAATCTGGACGAAAAGGAACATTCAGAAAAAAAACAACGAATCTGCCATTTTCAGACAGGAAATAACAATTACAGTTGATCTTCCATTGCCAGACTGATTACATTTGGTCTAATTTATATTAAATCTGTCATTGTCTGGTGCACTATGAAATCCATAGTAAATATGCCATTGTGAGATGGCTTATAACATTTCTCATGGACTGGTTGTTGTCAGGTGCTTTACGACATTTAGACTGAGCATGTAGTCTGTCAGTTTATGATATTTATAATAGATTTTTTTATGTTGACTATTATATTTATATTAAATTCCTCCATATCAGGTTCCTTATGCCATTCCTTTATATCAGGTTTATGAAATGTTATAATAAGATCATGAAGATCAATATGATAAGAATGGGTGAAGTTAGATGGGCAGGGGCAAGGAAGATAAATTCTGACAACACAGCCTCTTTCAAGCCACAGACTCTTACAAGTCACACCTAAGTGCTCCATTCATTTGATTTTATTCTATTTTTTTTCCGTTCATATTTTTTACATAGCATTCGTGTGAATTTATACGCTATCTCCTCTCTCTATTTCTTCGTCTTGTATGTTTTTGTATGATTAAGGCTCACTCCGAAATGTCACAACTTTAGAATCGTTAAGTAATAAAGCTGCTCCTACTACACTTTGATGTTTATAATAGATCTGTCAGTGTCAATCAGGTTAGGGCATGTGCAACAGACTCGTTAATGTCAGGGTGATTATGGCATTTGTAGCAGATATATCTTTGTAATGCACCTTATTACATTTATAGCAGATCTGTCAATGCCAGACACTCTGTGATAGATCTGTCATTGTCCTGTACTTTATGACATTCACAGAATATTTATTATTGTTAGGTGGCTTATTAATTTTATATTGGATCTGATTAGTCAAGACGTTTATAAAGGTTATAAGAAATCTGTCACTGTCATGTGTCTTATGACATTGCTAATAGACCTGTTATTGTTAATTTGTATATAACCTGTTTGTATATAACCTTTTTGTATATAACCTGTTTGTATATAACCTGTTTGTATATAACCTGTTGAGTATGTCATTAATGTCAGGCTGTTTATGACTTAATGAACATGCCATTGTCAAACTGGTTTTGACATTTACAGTAGACATAGCACTGTAAACTATCATTTTATATTTATATTAGATCTGCCATTGTCAAGTGACCCATAGCACTTCTGATACCTGTTATTCTCAGTGTTTTAGGATATTTACAGTACATGCGATTTTGTCTGGTAACTTCTAGATCTGTCACAGACAGACAGAAAATAACGTATATAGTAGATCTGTCATTAGGAGACTGAGTTTGATAGATTTGTCATTAGGAGATTGAATATGATAGATCTGTCATTACTAGATTCAGTATGATAGATCTGTCATTACTAGATTGAATATAATACATAAGGTATATCAGTCATTGTAAACTGCTTATGACATCTATATAAAATCTACGACTGTAATATGACTTAAGAATTTCTCAATAGATATCTCACCCGTAGATGGCTTACGATAATTATAGTAGATCCGTCATTTTCAGGTACCCCATGTTGTTTTAGTTTATCTGTCAGTGTTTAATGCCTTTTTACATGTATAGTATATCTTCCAATATTAGGTGGCTTGTGACATTTGCAGTAGATCTGTCAGTGTCAGGCGATTTATGACATTTATAACACGTATGGCATATGACATTTACAGAAAATCTGTCACCCTCAAGTGGCGTATAACGATCAGTCATTGTCTTCAGGATTATGACATTTTTATTATATCTGTCATTATCAAGTGCCTTATAACATCACGTGACTAATGACATTTATAAGAAGACGTTGTTATCAAACCTCTTATAAACTTTACAGTAGAGATGTCATATTCAGCTGACTTATGCCATTTTTAATAGATGTGTCATTGTTGTGTGGCATCTGTCACTGTCATATGTCTTAAGAGTTTTATTGTAGATCTGCCGCTGTCAGGCGGCTTGTAACATTTATAATAGATCTGCCATTTAAGGCATCATCTTACAACTTTCCCGTGCCGTTAAACGTCACATAGGGCCCGCATGGTAGTTCGCCAAGATGTCCTGTCTTCGGCGGGTTTTTCAATCTCATCAAGGGATGTTGTGCCCACTGAACTGTCTTCTCTTAACAATGTAACTGTATACAACATGTTCAGAGATACTCTTTGATAAATGAAATTTACTCAAGTAACATTTTTCTTTACTTTTAAATGTCATCTATCAAGGTCAAGATAACCGAAAGCATCACCTGGTATCTTAATAAAAGATGAAGAGTTGGTTCTGTGTCTTTTTGATCCTGTGTGTTGCCGTCAGCCACTGTGGCGTGTCAGGAAGCAGAAAGAGGAACTCGAGAACAGTCCACACAACTCTTGGTGATGTCCAGGGTATAACTGAGAGGGTTCCGGTCAAGGACGGTAACGTGGTAAAGGTCATAACATTTGTGGGAATCCCCTTCGCTAAACCACCAGTTGGAGATCTGAGATTCCGACCTCCTGTCCCTGCAGACCCCTGGGATGGGGTGTACAAGGCGACGACTCCTCCAGACTCTTGTTTCCAGGCAAGCTTAACATTTATTAGAAAGTTTTAGAAGATGCAAAAATAGTTTGACTTCTGTGTGGACCGTGTGCATATTAACATGTCTACAGTCCCTGCAAGTCTTGAATTAAAGAAGAATGCCTCCAGCTTTTCTCTATGTTTTTTCCTACTTCTTGTGTTGTTCAGTCAGTTTTACTAAACTCGTAAAGTTCCTACTTCTAGAAGTCTCTTTCTTATGGTACCGATATACCAGCATCAGATATGTCAGTGTGCCAGACACATGTACCAATATAGCAGCATCAGGTATGTCAGTGTGCTAGACACATGTACCAATATAGCAGCATCAGGTATGTCAGTGTGCTAGACACATGTACCAATATACCCATCAGGTATGTCAGTGTGCCAGACACATGTACCAATATACCAGCATCAGGTATGTCAGTGTGCCAGACACAGGTACCAATATAGCAGCACCAGGTATGTCAGTGTGCCAAACAGACACAGGTACCAATATAGTAGCATCAGGTATGTCAGTGTGCCAGACACAGGTACTAATATAGCAGCACCAGGTATGTCAGTGTACCAGACACAGGTACTAATATAGCAGCACCAGGTATGTCAGTGTACCAGACACAGGTACTAATATAGCAGCACCAGGTATGTCAGTGTACCAGATACAGATACTAATATATCAGCACCATATATGTCAGTGCACCAGACATAAGTACTAATATAGCAGCAATGTCAGTGTACTAGAAATGGATACTAATATAGCACCACGACATATGTCAGTGTACTAGACATAGGTACTAATATAGCAATTTGTTAGCAACAACTTGATATTGCTGAGAGACATTACAGAAGCTCATTCAACTTTTTCACTTCAACTAAGATCCTACATTCAATAACAGACTGTTCACAGTTACTAAACTATGTATTCTCTGTTTTAATTAAGTGTAAATAACACCTTAGTTTATTGTTAAAACAGACTAAAGTTATTAGTTATTATAAACAATTATAGACAATTCAATCCCATCTCACTGGCTGAGAAGTAAACTTACCTTGGCATATATGTCATATTTGTCTAATATTTTCTTCATCAAAGCAATGACTGTCATCTGATGACTTCTCATGTTTCCACTCCTCTTCATTGCTTGAATTCAGATCAGTTTCAGGCTCTTAATCTGAATTTGATTACATATTCTTATCTTATATATCTTATATCCTTCCCGTGCCGTTAGACGTCACATAGGGCTCGCAAAGTAGTTCGCCAATTTTTCCTGTCTTCGGCGAGTCTTTCAACTTCAACAAAGGATTTTATGCCTGTTAACTTGGCCTCTCTTAATAATGTCCTCTTCAGAGTTTCACGCGGTCTGCCCCTTTTTCTTCGGCCTGTTGTGTTCCACTTGATAGCTTGTTTTGGGATTCTCTGATCATTTCTTCTCATCAAGTGACCAACATATGTCCATCTCCTTTTCCTGATCACCCATGAGACTGGTTGTTGTTCAGTCATCTGTCTTATCTCTGCATTGTTCTTGAATTCATTCCACTTGATGCTGAGTACTTTCCTTAGGCATTTGTTTTCAAAAGAGTCTAATTTCTTTTCTATTTCTTTAGTTGTTTTCCAGCTTTCGCATGCATAAATGAGGGTGGATATTACATTTGAATTGAATAGTCTTAACTTCGTTTTTGTGCTTATAACTTTTGAATTCCATATGTTCTCAAGATTCTTGAAGATTGATGCTGCTTTTGCAATTCTGATCCTAACTTCCTTTCTAGTATCACCATCCTGGTCTATGTAGCTGCCAAGGTATGCAAATTGATTGACTTCTTCAATATTTGTCCCTTCTATGTGTATTTTTCCATTTTGATTGATGGGAATTTTCATTATTTTTGTTCTGTCCTTGTTAATTTCAAGTCCTATTTTGCTAGCCAGTGAAGATAGGCTATCTGTTTTTTCTTGCATGGAATTCACATTATTACTGATAAGAGTTATGTCATCAGCAAATCAAGATCTTCTAGTTGGGTCCCATGTACCCAGTCAATACCTGTGTTACCTGTGCAGCATTTTGTCATTATGAAGTCTATTGCAATCCCAAAAAGTAAGGAGACAGTATACATCCTTGTTTCACGCCTGTTTCAATCTGGAACCATTCACTCATCCCTTCTTCTGTCTTGACTGCACAACCATATCCATTGTATAAGTCCTTAATGATGTTGACAATTTTAGATGGTATTCCATATAGACATAAAATTCTCCATAATGAATCTCTGTGTATGCTATCAAATGCCTTCTTAAAATCTATGAAATTCAGTATTAATGGTTTCTGCTTTTCAATATGTTCTTCAAGTATTATTCTGAGAGTAAAGATCTGGTCGAGACAGCTTCTCCCTTTTCGAAATCCTGCTTGTTCTTCTCTCATTGCAGTATCCACTATATCTTTGAGTCTATTCAAAATGACCTTGCAAAATACTTTTGACACAACTGATATTAAGGTTACTCCTCTCCAGTTGTTACAGTCACTAAGGTTGCCCTTTTTTGGTATTTTAACAATGATTCAATGGATTACATATTAGTGAAATATTAAGCAGACATACGTACTTTAAACCTACCGCAAGTAATCCAAGATGGCGGCTGTGACTTCTTTGTTTACGTTTAACCACGCCAAAGTTTAACTGCAAGACCATATACAACTTTTTTTTCTGCAGGAAAAGTGATACTGAGTCCTCTTTTGATACATAAAAGTGATACTGAGTCCTCTTTTGATACATAAAAGTGATATTGAGAAATTCTTTGATAAATAAAAGTGATAATGAAACCTTTTTTGATAAATAAAATGGATATTGAGACTTTCTTTGTTAAGTAACTAATTTTATATCAACAAACCCATCGGAATTCGGTGCTGGTTTTATATAAGGGTTAAAGCCAGTACGTCCAGTTCGCCTAACTAGTTTTGTAAGGGTTAAAGCCAGTACTTCCAGTTGGCCTGACTAATTTTGTAAGGGTTAAAGCCAGTACTTCCAGTTGGCCTGACTAGTTTTGTAAGGGTTAAAGCCAGTACTTCCAGTTGGCCTGACTAGTTTTGTAAGGGTTAAAGCCAGTACTTCCAGTTCGCCTGACTAGTTTTGTAAGGGTTAAAGCCAGTACTTCCAGTTCGCCTGACTAGTTTTTGTTTGTTTTTTCCTTGTACCTGTATCTCACCAGGCGATGACCGCTAATCGAATTCTGATTCCTAACCCAGAACCACCCGTAAGTGAAGACTGTCTCACCCTGACAATGTGGGTACCCAGCACTGAGAGACGTGGAGCTCCACCCCAGCACGGAGAAGACACTGGTTATTCCACTGACCAAAACACGGCAAAAAACTACCGGGCTAGCTACGATTGTGTGGATGAACAGTGAAGTGTTCACTGTTAGCTCCTACAATGTCAGCAGTAACGGCGCCAAGTTAGCTGCTTCTCTGAATGTTATTGTGGTCAGCGTGAACAACAGGTACATACGTTTTCATCTTCTCCTCAGAGTTGTCTTTTGTCTGAAGCCTGATACGGGTTGGGGCCGCCTTGTATGACGGTTTGTAGCCAGGATGTGATGTCTTCTCCTTTTCTGCTCTACATATCCATCTTCTTACACCTTACATCCTTCCCGTGCCGTTAAACGTCACATAGGGCTCGCATGGTAGTTCGCCAAGTTGTCCTGTCTTTGATGAATTTTTCAATCTCATCAAAGGGATGTTATTCCCACTGAACTGGCTTATCTTAACAATGTCGTCGTTAGAGTTTCACGTGGTCGACCTCTTTTTCTTCGGCCTGTTTGTTCCATTTGATAGCTTGTTTTGGGATTCTCTAATTGTTTCTTCTCATCACATGACCGACATATGTCCATCTTCTTTTTCTGATCAGCCATGACACAGGTTGTTGTTTGCTCACCTGTCTGATCTTTTTGTTGTTCTTGAATTCATTCCACGTTATACCAAGTATTTTCCTTAGGCATTTGTTTTCGAAAGAGTCTAATTTCTTGTTATTTCTTTATTTGTTTTCCAGCTTTCACATACATAAATGAGAGTGGATATTACATTTGAATAAAATAATCAACTTGCTTTTTGTGATTATAACGTTTGAATGCCATATGTTCTCGAGATTCTTGAAAGTGAATTCTGCTTTGGCAATTCGAATTCTAACTTCTTTTTCTGGTGTCACCATTGTGGTCTATATAGCTGCCGAGATATGCAAAATGGTTTACTTCTTCAACAGCTGTTCCTTCTACTTTTATTTATCCTTCGTCGTTAATGAGAACCTTCATTACTTTTGTTTCATCCTTGTTAATTTCAAGCCCTATATTACTAGCCATTGAAGGCAGGGTAACTGTTTTTGCTTGCATTGATTTCATATTGTTGCTGATAAGAGTTATGTCATCAGCAGAATCAAGATCTTCCAGTTGGGTCTCACGTTTTACCTTGGCCATGGCTTACTATCCTCCCCCCCCCCCAACTTGATTTCTGTCCACTCTGGTCAAGTTACAATTTACTGTATGTTGCCAGGGGACACCACTGGGAGGGAGAATAGAATCTTGCTCAGCCGTGGTTAGGTTGGCTCCCAACTTGTAGTTCTCAACACATTATCAGGTGGTATGTGGCTATGTTGTCAGGTGGTATGTAACTATGCTATCAAGTTTATATGTGGCTATGTTATCATGTGGTATGTGGCTATGTTATCATGTGGTGTGTTATATCAGGTGCCATGTGGCTATATTATCAGGTGGTATGTGGCTATGTTATCAGGTGGTATATATCTATGTTATCATGTGGTATGTGGCTATGTTATTAGGTGGTATGTGGCTATGTTATCAGATGGTATGTGGCTATGTTATCATGTGGTATGTGGCTATGTTATTAAGTGGTATGTGGCTATGTTATCATGTGGTATGTGGCTATGTTATTAGGTGGTATGTGGCTATGTTATCATGTGGTATGTGGCTATGTTATCATGCTGAACCTGGCTGTGTTATCTTTCTTGTATTGCGTTCCATCTATTCAATAGACATTAGGAGTTTTATGACACTAGGATATCGGAATGAGATGGTGGCTCCAAACTTATATTGTTCTTCTTCTTCTTCTGCGTTCGGGGTTGCTGGTCATATCAGATCCTGATCCCTGTCGACATGGCAAAGCCCGCAGTCATCTCCAGATCCTGATCCCTGTCGACATGGCAAAGCCCGCAGTCATCTCCAGATCCTGATCCCTGTCGACATGGCAAAGCCCGCAGTCATCTCCAGATCCTGATCCCTGTCGACATGGCAAAGCCCGCAATCATCTCCAGATCCTGATAGGAGTCCCAAAGCTTTTGACCCAAGCATGTGTCCTCTGGCCATGTCTCACGCCTCAGGTCTGCATGGTTTGGGCACTCTTGAAGGATATGTTCTGAAGTCTGGACTCCACTGCCACATGGACCCTCGTCTGTGTGAGACATTTTGAGTCGATATAGGTGGCTTAGTAGTCTGCAGTGGCTTGTCCTTATGCGAAAGGGGGTGGTTTGCTGGAGTCTTTTAGTTGGTGGATTGGATCTGGTTCGTTGTTACATTTCAGTTGTTTCTTCCATTCAGATCTGTACTGGTTACGGATTAGTTTTCTCTTCTTGGTAGTTTACTGGATGATTTGTTTGATCTTGATTGCCGCCAGCTTTGGATAGGCTGTCAGCTGTTTCACTGCCAGCTATTGATTGCACAGTGGGATGGTTCTCATTGTAGAGCCACAGTTGCTGACAGTGTAAGGTGCTTAAGTTCTGTTGTGATTTCCTGTATGTTTGTCTGTGGTTTCTTTGTTGGTTTTAGAGATTCTAGAAGTGCCATGCAGTCTGTGAAGAAGGCTGTTTTGTGTGGTGGGTGCTGGTTTTCTGTTTTAAGTGTTCTGAGGACTTCAAGGAGGGTTGTTGTTTCTGCCCTGTAGTTGGAGGAAATCTTTCCTGTCACCTATGCCTTTCTGGTCGTCTCCCATCTGTGTACACATGTGTCCATTCAGCTGGGTTGTATTTGCTGTCAGTCAGCTCCTGGATCAGTGTCTTCATCTGAAGTGTTGTTAGGTAGTCCTTTTTGTATATGTCTGGTACCTCTGTGAGGACTGTTATCTTTCACAGTGACTGTGCTCCTCCACAACTTGGAGTAGTTCAATTTCTTCATGAGAGGTGGGAAGGAGGTCTTTATAGTGTTGTTGCAGTTGTGTTGTCAGATGGTTGAAGCTGTTTCTTTTCAGTCTGTTTTTTGTGGACCTGAACTCTTTTGTTCACAGGGTGGGTTGTCAGGCGTATTAACTTTTGTTTGGGATCATTAGTTTTTCTTTGCGCCTGACCTCAAGAGGTTGAATTTGCGTGTATTTCTCCATCTCCGTGATGGGAATGTTCTTCATTCCTCCCATGATCAGCCGCAGGCCAGTGTTTTGCACTTTTGTTAGGTGAGTGCTGTTTGTATTGGAGGCTGTGGCCCAGGCTGTCATGTAATAATCAAGTGTTGGCCTTATGGTGCCCACACATATGCTTTTCTTATATGTTGCTGTTGGCTCTCCATGTTGTGTCTACTAGATTTTGTACCACAGCTGGAAAAGTGGTTAAGTAGGATAGAAAGGCGTGGAACGTCGGAGCTGCGGTTTGCTAGTCCTAATACAAGACTTCACATACGACTGGCTGATCTCAGATACGGCTGGCTGATCTCAGATACGGCTGGCTGATCTCAGATGCAGCTGGCTGAACTCTGTCCCGCTCTCAGATTTATCGATGCTTTCCTCGTCCCCAAGACTACTGTTTTAGAGAAGTGAATCTTTGAAATCCACTATTTGTTGTAATCTGAATCAGGTGGCAGGTGATGTGGTTCGGTGAAGATGTGACAACAAAAAAAATACTAGTGACTGCAACTGTCTCGTGAGTGCCTTACTCCTGACCTGAGTGGTAAACTGGTTGTTATCCAGATCTTTTATTTTATTGATACGAATGTGGGAGGCGAGGGCTTGAATTTTTTTTTGTGAAAGTTTTTTGGAATGTTTATATCTCAAAGTTGAAGGATTAGTTTATTTCACGACCATAGATAAGTTGAAGGATTAGTTTATTTCAAGACCAAAGATAAATTCAAGGATTAGTTTATTTCACGACCAAAGATAAGTTGAACGATTAGTTTATTTCACGACCAAAGATAAATTCAAGGATTAGTTTATTTCAGGGCCAAAGATAAGTTGAAGGATTAGTTTATTTCAAGACCAAAGATAAATTCAAAGATTAGTTTATTTCACTACCAAAGATAAGTTGAAGATTAGTTTATTTCACGACCAAAGATAATTGAAGGATTAGTTTATTTCACGACCAAAGATAAGTTGAAGGATTAGTTTATTTCAAGACCAAAGATAAATTCAAGGATTAGTTTATTTCACTACCAAAGATAAGTTGAAGGATTAGTTTATTATACGACCAAAGATAAGTTAGAAGGATTAGTTTATTTCACTACCAAAGATAAGTTGAAGGATTAGTTTATTTAACTACAAAGATAATTTAAAGGTTTTTTTTTATTCACACACAGAATTGATAAATTTATAAGAAATGTAGAAATTCTTTTCTTTTTCTGATTGCCTGAGTTGTGACATAGGTCAGAGTTTTGACAGAGGTCAGAGTTGTGACAGAGGTCAGAGTTCTGACTGAGGTCAGAGTTTTGACTTATGTCAGAGTTGTGACTGTAACAATAATAATTTTGACTGAGCTCAGAGTTGTCACTGAAACAATAGTTTTGACTGAGGTCAGAGTTTTGACTGTAACAATAGTTTTGACTGAGGTCAGAGATTTTATTGAGGTCAGAGTTTTGACTGAGATGAGAGTTTCGACTGAAATGAGAGTTTCGACTGAGGTTAGAGTTTAGACTGAGACCAGAGTTTTGACTGAGATGAGAATTTGACTGAGACCACCGCTGCTTTCGAAATTCTTCAGCTGCCGTGGGTAGAGTGGGGCATCTCCCGGTCAGTGTAGAAAGGTGTGAATGGGATTGCCGCGCGGCGCCACTATGGAAAAGGTGAAATAAAGGATTAAGCGAAGTAATCAGTAGTCTCGAGGTCAGGACTGCTCAAATCACGACACCTCTGCTCTAGAGGTCGGCCACGTCTTATATGCATTCATACCGGGCGAATTGCCTGAACCAGCTGACGAGGTTCTTTGGATTCCGCGAGTGGAGTGAAACTTCTTCCGGACAATGAAGAGAATGCGAAAAGCAATTAGGGTTGCCGTGGGACGTCGATGTGAAAAGGTGATGGAAAGGATAAAGTGAAGCTTATTCGGTATGTACAGTAGTATCGCTGCGAGAGCTACTCATACCACGGCACCTCTGCTCTAGAAGCCGGCCACGTCTGATATACACCCATACTGGTGAAATATGCCTAAACCGGCTTAAACCAGGGGTGAAACTTGATGGCTATGCATTTCATGGCACCTCTGTTCTAGAGGTCGGTCACGTCCTAAACACGCCCATACTGGGATAATACGCCTAAACCGGCTTAACCCATGGATGAGGATTCGTCCTCCTGGACAAAAGCTCCATCCTTGTCACAACTAAGAAGGGTAGCGGCCACGACCACAAAATGCTGAAGTCGGAGACACGGGACCAGGGCAGTCTAGATAGACAACCACCTCTCACCCGGTGGGAATGTATGCGTATCCTAATCACGCTTAGGTTTTCCGGTGAGAAAGTCCAACGCTGGACTGGATGGTAACCACCTCACACCCGGCGAGGATACAAGTGTATCCCAAAACTCGTCGAGTTCTCCGGTGAGAAAGAACAACTCTAGATTAAACTGGTGCAACGAAAACCACGGTGTCACGCAATCCCGGTTCTGAGACCCACCAAGAATACAGGCTCAAGCCCTGTGTCATGTGACTTTGTGTGTTTTATGGCTGTCTCTATGTCATTATAAAAGCTGTATATCTTCTTCAGAACTTTCAGATGTTGGAGCGTACACTTGTATAATAGTTATGTATTGGTCGTCCTTTCAGTTGAGCTAGCAAGACTCGGTCCGAGATGTTCAAACATCCTACAGTTGTAGTTGCTGTTTGTTTGTCAAATATTATTCCTATTCTTCGTTCATGCTTCTCACGTCATGAATATATAATTGTATATTTATCAGAGTTTATCGTCCATGCACCTGTCCATCCACCTTTACACATTCCTAATATGTTGATCTTCATCCTTTCCATTTCCCTCTTTATAATTGCTAATTTTCCAGCCTGGAACAAAATTCTAACATTCCATGTTGGTATTTTGAATTTGTTAGTTTTGCTACCAGTAGCTTTATGACGATCTGGCCTCACCTGTGGCTCGTGAGCTGCCTTACCGGACGAGTCTGTTCCAGAGGAACATCCATTAACGTCGTTCATGACAAATCTATTACTCTGAATAAGCATCATTGTTCTTGGGAGCTACAACAGTGGTTTCCCGTTGCCTTCTGTCGGTTTGTGTACGGACTCTCCGCTAGCCTTTGGACTCCCTGTCCTACCCGCAATGCAGCGGGAGCGAGAGGTTTTAAGGCGCCTCTTACCCGCCTGGTATTCCCTTCACTGAGCACCTGAGGCACTTTATAGGAGTAGTAGAGCCACATACTAGCCCACCTCGCTCTCTGAGTCTAACGCCAGTTGGTCCGCGCCTGCTTATTTGGATAACTTATTCACAGGGATACTCCATATCTGGAGGACTTTCACCATCCGCCATCTGTGACGCGCTGGGTTGGGAATGGTCGCCTCAGCTTTACCCTGTTAAATACATTACAGGACAAATTATATATTTCTTTTTAAAGTCATTGAACGTCTAGAACAAATGTAAATCTGGACGAAAAGGAACATTCAGAAAAAAACAACGAATCTGCCATTTTCAGACAGGAAATAACAATTACAGTTGATCTTCCATTGCCAGACTGATTACATTTGGTCTAATTTATATTAAATCTGTCATTGTCTGGTGCACTATGAAATCCATAGTAAATATGCCATTGTGAGATGGCTTATAAATTTTATATTGGATCTGATTAGTCAAGACGTTTATAAAGGTTATAAGAAATCTGTCACTGTCATGTGTCTTATGACATTGCTAATAGACCTGTTATTGTTAATTTGTATATAACCTGTTTGTATATAACCTTTTTGTATATAACCTGTTTGTATATAACCTGTTTGTATATAACCTGTTGAGTATGTCATTAATGTCAGGCTGTTTATGACTTAATGAACATGCCATTGTCAAACTGGTTTTGACATTTACAGTAGACATAGCACTGTAAACTATCATTTTATATTTATATTAGATCTGCCATTGTCAAGTGACCCATAGCACTTCTGATACCTGTTATTCTCAGTGTTTTAGGATATTTACAGTACATGCGATTTTGTCTGGTAACTTCTAGATCTGTCACAGACAGACAGAAAATAACGTATATAGTAGATCTGTCATTAGGAGACTGAGTTTGATAGATTTGTCATTAGGAGATTGAATATGATAGATCTGTCATTACTAGATTCAGTATGATAGATCTGTCATTACTAGATTGAATATAATACATAAGGTATATCAGTCATTGTAAACTGCTTATGACATCTATATAAAATCTACGACTGTAATATGACTTAAGAATTTCTCAATAGATATCTCACCCGTAGATGGCTTACGATAATTATAGTAGATCCGTCATTTTCAGGTACCCCATGTTGTTTTAGTTTATCTGTCAGTGTTTAATGCCTTTTTACATGTATAGTATATCTTCCAATATTAGGTGGCTTGTGACATTTGCAGTAGATCTGTCAGTGTCAGGCGATTTATGACATTTATAACACGTATGGCATATGACATTTACAGAAAATCTGTCACCCTCAAGTGGCGTATAACGATCAGTCATTGTCTTCAGGATTATGACATTTTTATTATATCTGTCATTATCAAGTGCCTTATAACATCACGTGACTAATGACATTTATAAGAAGACGTTGTTATCAAACCTCTTATAAACTTTACAGTAGAGATGTCATATTCAGCTGACTTATGCCATTTTTAATAGATGTGTCATTGTTGTGTGGCATCTGTCACTGTCATATGTCTTAAGAGTTTTATTGTAGATCTGCCGCTGTCAGGCGGCTTGTAACATTTATAATAGATCTGCCATTTAAGGCATCATCTTACAACTTTCCCGTGCCGTTAAACGTCACATAGGGCCCGCATGGTAGTTCGCCAAGATGTCCTGTCTTCGGCGGGTTTTTCAATCTCATCAAGGGATGTTGTGCCCACTGAACTGTCTTCTCTTAACAATGTAACTGTATACAACATGTTCAGAGATACTCTTTGATAAATGAAATTTACTCAAGTAACATTTTTCTTTACTTTTAAATGTCATCTATCAAGGTCAAGATAACCGAAAGCATCACCTGGTATCTTAATAAAAGATGAAGAGTTGGTTCTGTGTCTTTTTGATCCTGTGTGTTGCCGTCAGCCACTGTGGCGTGTCAGGAAGCAGAAAGAGGAACTCGAGAACAGTCCACACAACTCTTGGTGATGTCCAGGGTATAACTGAGAGGGTTCCGGTCAAGGACGGTAACGTGGTAAAGGTCATAACATTTGTGGGAATCCCCTTCGCTAAACCACCAGTTGGAGATCTGAGATTCCGACCTCCTGTCCCTGCAGACCCCTGGGATGGGGTGTACAAGGCGACGACTCCTCCAGACTCTTGTTTCCAGGCAAGCTTAACATTTATTAGAAAGTTTTAGAAGATGCAAAAATAGTTTGACTTCTGTGTGGATCGTGTGCATATTAACATGTCTACAGTCTCCTGCAAGTCTTGAATTAAAGAAGAATGCCTCCAGCTTTTCTCTATGTTTTTTCCTACTTCTTGTGTTGTTCAGTCAGTTTTACTAAACTCGTAAAGTTCCTACTTCTAGAAGTCTCTTTCTTATGGTACCGATATACCAGCATCAGATATGTCAGTGTGCCAGACACATGTACCAATATAGCAGCATCAGGTATGTCAGTGTGCTAGACACATGTACCAATATAGCAGCATCAGGTATGTCAGTGTGCTAGACACATGTACCAATATACCAGCATCAGGTATGTCAGTGTGCCAGACACATGTACCAATATACCAGCATCAGGTATGTCAGTGTGCCAGACACAGGTACCAATATAGCAGCACCAGGTATGTCAGTGTGCCAAACAGACACAGGTACCAATATAGTAGCATCAGGTATGTCAGTGTGCCAGACACAGGTACTAATATAGCAGCACCAGGTATGTCAGTGTACCAGACACAGGTACTAATATAGCAGCACCAGGTATGTCAGTGTACCAGACACAGGTACTAATATAGCAGCACCAGGTATGTCAGTGTACCAGATACAGATACTAATATATCAGCACCATATATGTCAGTGCACCAGACATAAGTACTAATATAGCAGCAATGTCAGTGTACTAGAAATGGATACTAATATAGCACCACGACATATGTCAGTGTACTAGACATAGGTACTAATATAGCAATTTGTTAGCAACAACTTGATATTGCTGAGAGACATTACAGAAGCTCATTCAACTTTTTCACTTCAACTAAGATCCTACATTCAATAACAGACTGTTCACAGTTACTAAACTATGTATTCTCTGTTTTAATTAAGTGTAAATAACACCTTAGTTTATTGTTAAAACAGACTAAAGTTATTAGTTATTATAAACAATTATAGACAATTCAATCCCATCTCACTGGCTGAGAAGTAAACTTACCTTGGCATATATGTCATATTTGTCTAATATTTTCTTCATCAAAGCAATGACTGTCATCTGATGACTTCTCATGTTTCCACTCCTCTTCATTGCTTGAATTCAGATCAGTTTCAGGCTCTTAATCTGAATTTGATTACATATTCTTATCTTATATATCTTATATCCTTCCCGTGCCGTTAGACGTCACATAGGGCTCGCAAAGTAGTTCGCCAATTTTTCCTGTCTTCGGCGAGTCTTTCAACTTCAACAAAGGATTTTATGCCTGTTAACTTGGCCTCTCTTAATAATGTCCTCTTCAGAGTTTCACGCGGTCTGCCCCTTTTTCTTCGGCCTGTTGTGTTCCACTTGATAGCTTGTTTTGGGATTCTCTGATCATTTCTTCTCATCAAGTGACCAACATATGTCCATCTCCTTTTCCTGATCACCCATGAGACTGGTTGTTGTTCAGTCATCTGTCTTATCTCTGCATTGTTCTTGAATTCATTCCACTTGATGCTGAGTACTTTCCTTAGGCATTTGTTTTCAAAAGAGTCTAATTTCTTTTCTATTTCTTTAGTTGTTTTCCAGCTTTCGCATGCATAAATGAGGGTGGATATTACATTTGAATTGAATAGTCTTAACTTCGTTTTTGTGCTTATAACTTTTGAATTCCATATGTTCTCAAGATTCTTGAAGATTGATGCTGCTTTTGCAATTCTGATCCTAACTTCCTTTCTAGTATCACCATCCTGGTCTATGTAGCTGCCAAGGTATGCAAATTGATTGACTTCTTCAATATTTGTCCCTTCTATGTGTATTTTTCCATTTTGATTGATGGGAATTTTCATTATTTTTGTTCTGTCCTTGTTAATTTCAAGTCCTATTTTGCTAGCCAGTGAAGATAGGCTATCTGTTTTTTCTTGCATGGAATTCACATTATTACTGATAAGAGTTATGTCATCAGCAAAATCAAGATCTTCTAGTTGGGTCCCATGTACCCAGTCAATACCTGTGTTACCTGTGCAGCATTTTGTCATTATGAAGTCTATTGCAATCCCAAAAAGTAAAGGAGACAGTATACATCCTTGTTTCACGCCTGTTTCAATCTGGAACCATTCACTCATCCCTTCTTCTGTCTTGACTGCACAACCATATCCATTGTATAAGTCCTTAATGATGTTGACAATTTTAGATGGTATTCCATATAGACATAAAATTCTCCATAATGAATCTCTGTGTATGCTATCAAATGCCTTCTTAAAATCTATGAAATTCAGTATTAATGGTTTCTGCTTTTCAATATGTTCTTCAAGTATTATTCTGAGAGTAAAGATCTGGTCGAGACAGCTTCTCCCTTTTCGAAATCCTGCTTGTTCTTCTCTCATTGCAGTATCCACTATATCTTTGAGTCTATTCAAAATGACCTTGCAAAATACTTTTGACACAACTGATATTAAGGTTACTCCTCTCCAGTTGTTACAGTCACTAAGGTTGCCCTTTTTTGGTATTTTAACAATGATTCAATGGATTACATATTAGTGAAATATTAAGCAGACATACGTACTTTAAACCTACCGCAAGTAATCCAAGATGGCGGCTGTGACTTCTTTGTTTACGTTTAACCACGCCAAAGTTTAACTGCAAGACCATATACAACTTTTTTTTCTGCAGGAAAAGTGATACTGAGTCCTCTTTTGATACATAAAAGTGATACTGAGTCCTCTTTTGATACATAAAAGTGATATTGAGAAATTCTTTGATAAATAAAAGTGATAATGAAACCTTTTTTGATAAATAAAATGGATATTGAGACTTTCTTTGTTAAGTAACTAATTTTATATCAACAAACCCATCGGAATTCGGTGCTGGTTTTATATAAGGGTTAAAGCCAGTACGTCCAGTTCGCCTAACTAGTTTTGTAAGGGTTAAAGCCAGTACTTCCAGTTGGCCTGACTAATTTTGTAAGGGTTAAAGCCAGTACTTCCAGTTGGCCTGACTAGTTTTGTAAGGGTTAAAGCCAGTACTTCCAGTTGGCCTGACTAGTTTTGTAAGGGTTAAAGCCAGTACTTCCAGTTCGCCTGACTAGTTTTGTAAGGGTTAAAGCCAGTACTTCCAGTTCGCCTGACTAGTTTTGTAAGGGTTAAAGCCAGTACTTCCAGTTCGCCTGACTAGATTTTCCTTGTACCTGTATCTCACCAGGCGATGACCGCTAATCGAATTCTGATTCCTAACCCAGAACCACCCGTAAGTGAAGACTGTCTCACCCTGACAATGTGGGTACCCAGCACTGAGAGACGTGGAGCTCCACCCCAGCACGGAGAAGACACTGGTTATTCCACTGACCAAAACACGGCAAAAAACTACCGGGCTAGCTACGATTGTGTGGATGAACAGTGAAGTGTTCACTGTTAGCTCCTACAATGTCAGCAGTAACGGCGCCAAGTTAGCTGCTTCTCTGAATGTTATTGTGGTCAGCGTGAACAACAGGTACATACGTTTTCATCTTCTCCTCAGAGTTGTCTTTTGTCTGAAGCCTGATACGGGTTGGGGCCGCCTTGTATGACGGTTTGTAGCCAGGATGTGATGTCTTCTCCTTTTCTGCTCTACATATCCATCTTCTTACACCTTACATCCTTCCCGTGCCGTTAAACGTCACATAGGGCTCGCATGGTAGTTCGCCAAGTTGTCCTGTCTTTGATGAATTTTTCAATCTCATCAAAGGGATGTTATTCCCACTGAACTGGCTTATCTTAACAATGTCGTCGTTAGAGTTTCACGTGGTCGACCTCTTTTTCTTCGGCCTGTTGTGTTCCATTTGATAGCTTGTTTTGGGATTCTCTAATTGTTTCTTCTCATCACATGACCGACATATGTCCATCTTCTTTTTCTGATCAGCCATGACACAGGTTGTTGTTTGCTCACCTGTCTGATCTTTTTGTTGTTCTTGAATTCATTCCACGTTATACCAAGTATTTTCCTTAGGCATTTGTTTTCGAAAGAGTCTAATTTCTTGTTATTTCTTTATTTGTTTTCCAGCTTTCACATACATAAATGAGAGTGGATATTACATTTGAATAAAATAATCAACTTGCTTTTTGTGATTATAACGTTTGAATGCCATATGTTCTCGAGATTCTTGAAAGTGAATTCTGCTTTGGCAATTCGAATTCTAACTTCTTTTTCTGGTGTCACCATTGTGGTCTATATAGCTGCCGAGATATGCAAAATGGTTTACTTCTTCAACAGCTGTTCCTTCTACTTTTATTTATCCTTCGTCGTTAATGAGAACCTTCATTACTTTTGTTTCATCCTTGTTAATTTCAAGCCCTATATTACTAGCCATTGAAGGCAGGGTAACTGTTTTTGCTTGCATTGATTTCATATTGTTGCTGATAAGAGTTATGTCATCAGCAGAATCAAGATCTTCCAGTTGGGTCTCACGTTTTACCTTGGCCATGGCTTAATTTTACTATCCTCCCCCCCCCCCCAACTTGATTTCTGTCCACTCTGGTCAAGTTACAATTTACTGTATGTTGCCAGGGGACACCACTGGGAGGGAGAATAGAATCTTGCTCAGCCGTGGTTAGGTTGGCTCCCAACTTGTAGTTCTCAACACATTATCAGGTGGTATGTGGCTATGTTGTCAGGTGGTATGTAACTATGCTATCAAGTTTATATGTGGCTATGTTATCATGTGGTATGTGGCTATGTTATCATGTGGTATGTGGTTATGTTATCAGGTGCCATGTGGCTATATTATCAGGTGGTATGTGGCTATGTTATCAGGTGGTATATATCTATGTTATCATGTGGTATGTGGCTATGTTATTAGGTGGTATGTGGCTATGTTATCAGATGGTATGTGGCTATGTTATCATGTGGTATGTGGCTATGTTATTAAGTGGTATGTGGCTATGTTATCATGTGGTATGTGGCTATGTTATTAGGTGGTATGTGGCTATGTTATCATGTGGTATGTGGCTATGTTATCATGCTGAACCTGGCTGTGTTATCTTTCTTGTATTGCGTTCCATCTATTCAATAGACATTAGGAGTTTTATGACACTAGGATATCGGAATGAGATGGTGGCTCCAAACTTATATTGTTCTTCTTCTTCTTCTGCGTTCGGGGTTGCTGGTCATATCAGATCCTGATCCCTGTCGACATGGCAAAGCCCGCAGTCATCTCCAGATCCTGATCCCTGTCGACATGGCAAAGCCCGCAGTCATCTCCAGATCCTGATCCCTGTCGACATGGCAAAGCCCGCAGTCATCTCCAGATCCTGATCCCTGTCGACATGGCAAAGCCCGCAATCATCTCCAGATCCTGATAGGAGTCCCAAAGCTTTTGACCCAAGCATGTGTCCTCTGGCCATGTCTCACGCCTCAGGTCTGCATGGTTTGGGCACTCTTGAAGGATATGTTCTGAAGTCTGGACTCCACTGCCACATGGACCCTCGTCTGTGTGAGACATTTTGAGTCGATATAGGTGGCTTAGTAGTCTGCAGTGGCTTGTCCTTATGCGAAAGGGGGTGGTTTGCTGGAGTCTTTTTAGTTGGTGGATTGGATCTGGTTCGTTGTTACATTTCAGTTGTTTCTTCCATTCAGATCTGTACTGGTTACGGATTAGTTTTCTCTTCTTGGTAGTTTACTGGATGATTTGTTTGATCTTGATTGCCGCCAGCTTTGGATAGGCTGTCAGCTGTTTCACTGCCAGCTATTGATTGCACAGTGGGATGGTTCTCATTGTAGAGCCACAGTTGCTGACAGTGTAAGGTGCTTAAGTTCTGTTGTGATTTCCTGTATGTTTGTCTGTGGTTTCTTTGTTGGTTTTAGAGATTCTAGAAGTGCCATGCAGTCTGTGAAGAAGGCTGTTTTGTGTGGTGGGTGCTGGTTTTCTGTTTTAAGTGTTCTGAGGACTTCAAGGAGGGTTGTTGTTTCTGCCCTGTAGTTGGAGGAAATCTTTCCTGTCACCTATGCCTTTCTGGTCGTCTCCCATCTGTGTACACATGTGTCCATTCAGCTGGGTTGTATTTGCTGTCAGTCAGCTCCTGGATCAGTGTCTTCATCTGAAGTGTTGTTAGGTAGTCCTTTTTGTATATGTCTGGTACCTCTGTGAGGACTGTTATCTTTTCACAGTGACTGTGCTCCTCCACAACTTGGAGTAGTTCAATTTCTTCATGAGAGGTGGGAAGGAGGTCTTTATAGTGTTGTTGCAGTTGTGTTGTCAGATGGTTGAAGCTGTTTCTTTTCAGTCTGTTTTTTGTGGACCTGAACTCTTTTGTTCACAGGGTGGGTTGTCAGGCGTATTAACTTTTGTTTGTGGATCATTAGTTTTTCTTTGCGCCTGACCTCAAGAGGTTGAATTTGCGTGTATTTCTCCATCTCCGTGATGGGAATGTTCTTCATTCCTCCCATGATCAGCCGCAGGCCAGTGTTTTGCACTTTTGTTAGGTGAGTGCTGTTTGTATTGGAGGCTGTGGCCCAGGCTGTCATGTAATAATCAAGTGTTGGCCTTATGGTGCCCACACATATGCTTTTCTTAATATGTTGCTGTTGGCTCTCCATGTTGTGTCTACTAGATTTTGTACCACAGCTGGAAAAGTGGTTAAGTAGGATAGAAAGGCGTGGAACGTCGGAGCTGCGGTTTGCTAGTCCTAATACAAGACTTCACATACGACTGGCTGATCTCAGATACGGCTGGCTGATCTCAGATACGGCTGGCTGATCTCAGATGCAGCTGGCTGAACTCTGTCCCGCTCTCAGATTTATCGATGCTTTCCTCGTCCCCAAGACTACTGTTTTAGAGAAGTGAATCTTTGAAATCCACTATTTGTTGTAATCTGAATCAGGTGGCAGGTGATGTGGTTCGGTGAAGATGTGACAACAAAAAAAATACTAGTGACTGCAACTGTCTCGTGAGTGCCTTACTCCTGACCTGAGTGGTAAACTGGTTGTTATCCAGATCTTTTATTTTATTGATACGAATGTGGGAGGCGAGGGCTTGAATTTTTTTTTGTGAAAGTTTTTTGGAATGTTTCATATCTCAAAGTTGAAGGATTAGTTTATTTCACGACCATAGATAAGTTGAAGGATTAGTTTATTTCAAGACCAAAGATAAATTCAAGGATTAGTTTATTTCACGACCAAAGATAAGTTGAACGATTAGTTTATTTCACGACCAAAGATAAATTCAAGGATTAGTTTATTTCAGGGCCAAAGATAAGTTGAAGGATTAGTTTATTTCAAGACCAAAGATAAATTCAAAGATTAGTTTATTTCACTACCAAAGATAAGTTGAAGGATTAGTTTATTTCACGACCAAAGATAAGTTGAAGGATTAGTTTATTTCACGACCAAAGATAAGTTGAAGGATTAGTTTATTTCAAGACCAAAGATAAATTCAAGGATTAGTTTATTTCACTACCAAAGATAAGTTGAAGGATTAGTTTATTATACGACCAAAGATAAGTTGAAGGATTAGTTTATTTCACTACCAAAGATAAGTTGAAGGATTAGTTTATTTAACTAACAAAGATAATTTAAAGGTTTTGTTTATTTCACACACAGAATTGATAAATAATTATAAGAAATGTAGAAATTCTTTTCTTTTTCTGATTGCCTGAGTTGTGACATAGGTCAGAGTTTTGACAGAGGTCAGAGTTGTGACAGAGGTCAGAGTTCTGACTGAGGTCAGAGTTTTGACTTATGTCAGAGTTGTGACTGTAACAATAATAATTTTGACTGAGCTCAGAGTTGTCACTGAAACAATAGTTTTGACTGAGGTCAGAGTTTTGACTGTAACAATAGTTTTGACTGAGGTCAGAGATTTTATTGAGGTCAGAGTTTTGACTGAGATGAGAGTTTCGACTGAAATGAGAGTTTCGACTGAGGTTAGAGTTTAGACTGAGACCAGAGTTTTGACTGAGATGAGAATTTGACTGAGACCACCGCTGCTTTCGAAATTCTTCAGCTGCCGTGGGTAGAGTGGGGCATCTCCCGGTCAGTGTAGAAAGGTGTGAATGGGATTGCCGCGCGGCGCCACTATGGAAAAGGTGAAATAAAGGATTAAGCGAAGTAATCAGTAGTCTCGAGGTCAGGACTGCTCAAATCACGACACCTCTGCTCTAGAGGTCGGCCACGTCTTATATGCATTCATACCGGGCGAATTGCCTGAACCAGCTGACGAGGTTCTTTGGATTCCGCGAGTGGAGTGAAACTTCTTCCGGACAATGAAGAGAATGCGAAAAGCAATTAGGGTTGCCGTGGGACGTCGATGTGAAAAGGTGATGGAAAGGATAAAGTGAAGCTTATTCGGTATGTACAGTAGTATCGCTGCGAGAGCTACTCATACCACGGCACCTCTGCTCTAGAAGCCGGCCACGTCTGATATACACCCATACTGGTGAAATATGCCTAAACCGGCTTAAACCAGGGGTGAAACTTGATGGCTATGCATTTCATGGCACCTCTGTTCTAGAGGTCGGTCACGTCCTAAACACGCCCATACTGGGATAATACGCCTAAACCGGCTTAACCCATGGATGAGGATTCGTCCTCCTGGACAAAAGCTCCATCCTTGTCACAACTAAGAAGGGTAGCGGCCACGACCACAAAATGCTGAAGTCGGAGACACGGGACCAGGGCAGTCTAGATAGACAACCACCTCTCACCCGGTGGGAATGTATGCGTATCCTAATCACGCTTAGGTTTTCCGGTGAGAAAGTCCAACGCTGGACTGGATGGGTAACCACCTCACACCCGGCGAGGATACAAGTGTATCCCAAAACTCGTCGAGTTCTCCGGTGAGAAAGAACAACTCTAGATTAAACTGGTGCAACGAAAACCACGGTGTCACGCAATCCCGGTTCTGAGACCCACCAAGAATACAGGCTCAAGCCCTGCAATACTAGGAACCTCTTATGGTCCTCTCGGGGATCTCCTGAGGTCCTTTCGGGGACAACAGGGGGACTACAGGACCTATCGAGGACCGCAGGCGTAAATTCAGTAGGATCACGGGGCAGTCGTGGAGGTAGATGCGAACGAAGAAGAAGAAAAAAGAAGATTGAGACCAGAGTTTAGACTGAGACCAGAGTTTTAACTGAGATGAGAGTATTGACTGAGACCAGAGTTTTAACTGAGATGAGAGTTTTGACTGAGATTAGAGTTGTGACTGAGATTAGAGTTTTGACAGAGACCAGAGTTTTGGGATTACAATAGTCCTTTACTTTTTGGGATTACAATAGACTTCATAATGACAAAATGCTGCACAGGTAACACAGGTATTGACTGGGTACATGGGACCCAACTAGAAGGTCTTGATTTTGCTGATGACATAACTCTTATCAGTAATAATGTGAATTCCATGCAAGAAAAAACAGATAGCCTATCTTCACTGGCTAGCAAAATAGGACTTGAAATTAACAAGGACAAAACAAAGATAATGAAAATTCCCATCAATCAAAATGGAAAAATACACATAGAAGGGACAGATATTGAAGAAGTCAATCAATTTGCATACCTTGGCAGCTACATAGACCAGGATGGTGACACTAGAAAGGAAGTTAGGATCAGAATTGCAAAAGCAGCATCAATCTTCAAGAATCTTGAGAACATATGGAATTCAAAAGTTATAAGCACAAAAACCAAGTTAAGACTATTCAATTCAAATGTAATATCCACCCTCATTTATGCATGCGAAAGCTGGAAAACAACTAAAGAAATAGAAAAGAAATTAGACTCTTTTGAAAACAAATGCCTAAGGAAAATGCTCGGCATCAAGTGGAATGAATTCAAGAACAATGCAGAGATAAGACAGATGACTGAACAACAACCAGTCTCATGGGTGATCAGGAAAAGGAGATGGACATATATTGGTCACTTGATGAGAAGAAATGAGCAGAGAATCCCAAAACAAGCTATCAAGTGGAACACAACAGGCCGAAGAAAAAGGGGCAGACAGCGTGAAACTCTGAAGAGAACATTATTAAGAGAGGCCAAGTTAACAGGCATAAAATCCTTTGATGAGGTTGAAAGACTCGCCGAAGACAGGAAAAATTGGCGAACTACTTTGCGAGCCCTATGTGACGTCTAACGGCACGGGAAGGATATAAGATATAAGATAAGAAGAGTTTTGACTGATGTTATAGTTTTGACTGAGACCAGAGTTTTGACTGAGGTTAAAGTTTTGACCGAGACAAAGGTTTTGACTGAGGTTAGGGTTTTGACATACAGACCTCTCTGGCATGTGGTGAAGACAACCTAATTCTGTCATAGAGATGTCTCTGGCATGTGGTGAAGACAGCCTTATTCTGTCATAGCGACCTCTCTAGCATGTGGTGAACCTACTTCTGTCATAGAGACCTCTCTGGCATGTGGTGAAGACAACCTAATTCTGTCATAGAGACCTCTCTGGCATGTGGTGAAGACAACCTAATTCTGCCATAGAGACCTCTCTGGCATGTGGTGAAGACATCCTAATTCTGCCATAGAGACCTCTCTGGCATGTGGTGAAGACAACCTAATTCTTCCATAGAGACCTCTCTGGCATGTGGTGAAGACAACCTAATTTTGCCATAGAGACCTCTCTGGCATGTGGTGAAGACAACCTAATTCTTCCATAGAGACCTCTCTGGCATGTGGTGAAGACAACCTAATTTTGCCATAGAGACCTCTCTGGCATGTGGTGAAGACAACCTAATTTTGCCATAGAGACCTCTCTGGCATGTGGTGAAGACAACCTAATTCTTCCATAGAGACCTCTCTGGCATGTGGTGAAGACAACCTAATTTTGCCATAGAGACCTCTCTGGCATGTGGTGAAGACAACCTAATTCTGCCACAGAGACGTCTCTGGCATGTGCTGTTATTGCCCAGGCTTTGCTTGATCTTTGGACACACAAAAAAGGTCATGCGGTCACAATCACGTCTGGCCATCTTTGCTTCCGAAGCTACAAGTGAAACCAGGTTCTCACTCTTCCAGATTAGTGACTCTAACAAGACTTGAATCACGGATCTCGTTGTCAGATGTTAGTGCACTAACCGCTTCACCACATAGATACCCTGAGACAACAGTGTGAGTACTAAGATGCTTCTACAGTAGCAGCAGCAACAACAACAGCATTAGCAACAACAACAAGAACAAGAACACAACAGCAAAAGTAACAACAACAACAGCAACAACAGCAACAGTAGCAAGAACAAGGACAACAACAGCAACAGTAACAACAAGAGCAACAGTAGCAAGAACAAGAACAATAACAGCAACAGTAGCAAGAACAAGAACAATAACAGCAACAGTAGCAAGAACAAGAACAATAACAGCAACAGTAGCAATAACAAGAACAATAACAGCAACAGTAGCAACAACAAGAGCAACAACAGCAACAGTAGCAAGAACAAGGACAACAACAGCAACAGTAACAACAAAAGCAACAAGAGCAACAGTAACAACAAGAAAAACAATAACATCAACAACAACAGCAACAGTAACAAGAACAAGGACAACAACAGCAACAGTAGCAACAACAAGAGCAACAACAGCAACAGTAGAAAGAACAAGGACAACAACAGCAACAGTAGCAAGAACAAGGACAACAACAGCAACAGCAGCAAGAACAAGGACAACAACAGCAACAGTAGCAAGAACAAGGACAACAACAGCAACAGCAGCAAGAACAAGGACAACAACAGCAACAGTAGCAAGAACAAGGACAACAACAGCAACAGTAGCAAGAACAAGGACAACAACAGCAACATGAACAACATCAACAACAACAGCAACAGTAACAACAAGAAAAACAATAACATCAACAACAACAGCAGTAAGCATGTGCACTGTCTGGAACACAGAAAAGTTGTCTATGACGTAGGGAAGGGCAGGGAAGTGTATGAGGACAGAAGACATAGGACACGTGACAGAACATGTGACCTGGCGGGCATGTAAGAGGTTAGCAGAGCATCAAATATTTCTTCTAAAACACCAGGAGCAAGAAAGAGAAGAAACCTATTTATATTGCTGGCTATATTTTACTGGATGATGATGATGATGATGATGATGATGTATCAAGTAACCATGGTATAATGAAAAGTCATAACGCTCTCTGTTTCCACACTCTTTTGTCAATGTCTTGGATCACCTGTAAGAAACCCAGTATAAGACAAGAATTTAGAAATCTACCCTAACTTTCAAGACCATTAATTTAAACAAAAGAATATCAGTATCTGTATCTACAAGTAAATGACTCTATCTACAAGTAAATGAATGTATCAATAAGTAAATGACTATATCTACAAGTAAATGATTGTATCAATAAGTAAATAACTATATCTACAAGTAAATGATTGTATCAATAAGTAAATGACTATCTACAAATAAATGACTCTGTCTACAAGTACATCACTTTATCTACAAGTAAATGACTCTATCTACAAGTAAATGAATGTATGAATAAGTAAATGACTATATCTACAAGTAAATGATTGTATCAATAAGTAAATGACTATCTACAAATAAATGACTCTGTCTACAAGTACATCACTTTATCTACAAGTAAATGACTGTATCAATATGTAAATGACTCTATCTACAAGTAAATCACTTTATCCACAAGTAAAAGACTCTATCTACAAGTAAGTCATTTTATCTACAAGTAAATGAGTGTATCTACAAGTAAATGACTTATAAGTAAATTACTGTATCTACAAGTAAATTACGATTATTAACTAAATCATTTATCTAGCTTATTTTATATATTAAATTATTATTTATTATTATTATTATTATGTTATTATTAAGCTTATTAATTATTATTAAGCTTATTAAGCCAAAAAGAAAAGATATTTTGTAAAATTTTAGAGAAGAGATTAGGACGAATGATAGAGGCCCAACTGAGTGAACTTCAACAAGGCTTTAGGAAAAACAGAGGATGGACAGACGCAATATTTGCCCTCAGACACTTGTCAGAGAAAGCGATCGAATTTAATAACACCCTTTACTTGGCTTTTGTTGAGCAAGAAAAAGCATTCGACAGAGTGGACAGGAACAAACTGTGGGACGTCCTATAACAATATGGGGTTACCAATCATCTAATAAATCTGTGTAAGAGTCTGTACAACAACGGAAGTGGCATCATCAGAGCACTAAGTTGGCATTCTGAACCCTTTGTTATTAAATATGGCGTTCGGCAAGGTTTGCTTCTTATCATCATCATCATCATGTGCCGTGCCGACTGGCGATGGCTATTATGCTTCTCCAGAGTATCCGATCCTTCATGCAGGCCATCAGTTCAGTTGGTGATCTCCTCTCACACCATCCCGTCAGACTGTCCAGTATCATTTCTCTTGGTCTTCCTCTTGATCTTCTTCCTTCTATTTTTCCTGTTGTTATAATATTTTCAATGCACCCTCTTCTCATTGCATGTCCTATGAAAGTACATTGTCTCTCTCTTATCTTTTTGACAAGGTTTTTTGTCTCTCCAGCTCTTCTCATACATTCTTCATTAGTTATTTTTGCTGTTCAGGGGATTCGCAACATTCTTCTAATAAACGATATTTCTGCTGCTTCCACTGATTTTTGTGCAGACCTGCCTATTGTCCATGATTCACTTCCATATAACAAGATAGGTTCAATATAGCATTTTAGGACTCGTTTTCTAACATTCATTGATAAGGATGTGTTGGTTAATATGTTTCTCATTCTCTGAAATGCAGTCTTTGCTTGGCCTATTCTGTTCCTAATTTCTGGTCTGCATTTCCCATCTGAAGTTATTACTGCTCCAAGGTATTTGAATTTCTGCACCTGCTTTAGAATAGTTCCGTTTAATTTAATACTGCATGCTGGTGGATTCTGTTTCTTAGATATAACCATAGTCTCTGTCTTTTTGATGTTCAAAGTAAGGCCTTTCTGTTCACTTTCTTTGGCGACTTTATTCAAGAGATTTTGCAGGTCTTGTTGGTCCTCAGCTATTAGTACTGTGTCGTCAGCATACCGAAGTATGTTGTTAATATTGTATCCTCCAATTTTTATGCCTGGTTCTGTGATGATTGTTCTTAGAATATTCTCGCTGTACAGAGAAAAAAGGTCTGGAGATAGTACACATCCTTGTCGCACCCCTTGTTTTATAGGTTGATATTTTCCAATTCTATTTTCAACTCGAACTGCTGCTTTTTGCTGCCAGTATAGATGTTTTACAATCCTCAGGTCTTTGCCGTCTATATTGATGTCTTCAAGCATTTTAATAATTTCATTATGTTTCACCTTGTCAAATGCCTTGGTGTAATCAATGAAGCATAAGTAGAGATCTTTCTGTACTTCTAAAGCTCTTTCTGTTAGTGTTCGTAAAGCATAAATGGCATTGTGTGTTCTCAAAATAATCAACAAAATAAAATAGAACAAACAGAAAACGACATAACCATAAACGAACTATTATTTGAAGATGACCAAGCTCTAGTTGCCGACTCAGAAGAAGGCTTGCAAGATCACATTAATAGACTGAATGGTGCATGCAAAGAACACAACATTAAAATTAGCCGAGGCTAAACAGAAATCATGACCATCGCAAGAGTAGACACGTCAATAAACATTACAATAGACAACCATACTATGAAGCAAGTAACACATTTCAAATACCTCGGAAGCATTTTCTCAACAGAAGGAAAAATTAGCAAAAATAGCAAAAGACAAAAGGAAAATGACAAGAACTGAAATAAGATTCTTGAGAAGAATTCTCGGAATGTCAAGAATGGACAGAATCAGAAATGACGTCATTATAAATAAAGTAGGAGTTGAACCCGTTCTGAACTATATTCAAAAGCAGCAAATAAAATGGTTGGGTCATGTATCACGACTACCAACAGAACGTGTACCACAGAGAACAATGTTTTACAGACCACACAAAGGCAGAGGAAGGGGCCGCCCATGCAAACGATGGACCGATGGTACAGCAGAGTCCCTGAACATCTCAATGTACGAAGCCAACAGGCGAGCCAATGGGAGACAACTGCATTTCACCTCTACACCTAGCAGTAAATGAGGAGGAAGAAGACAAGTAAATGACTGTATCTACACGTAAATGACTTACAAGTAAATGACTTAAAGTAAATGACTCTTTCTACAAGTAAATGACTTACAAGTAAATGACTCTATCTACAAGTAAATGACTTACAAATAAATAACTCTATCTACAAGTAAATGGCTTCCAAGTAAATGACTGTTTCTACAAGTAAATGACTTACAAGTAAATGACTTAAAGTAAATGACTTATATACAAGTAAATAACTTACCAATAAATGATTATATCTACAAGTACATGACTTACAAATAAATGACTGTATCTACAAGTAAATAACTTATAAGTAAATCACTTAAAAGTAACAGACTTGCAAGTACATGCCTATTTTGTGGTTTGTAGGACCTGTAATTAACTTGTTATAAATTGTTTCGTCATTATTTTTTTTTCAAATAAAATGTTTATTTCCAGGATTGGGCCTTTAGGATACTTGTTTTTAGATATCCCGGAAGCGCCAGGTAACGTGGGGTTACTGGACATGACTCTAGCACTTCAATGGATCAACAACAATATTGAAAACTTTGGAGGAGATCCGGAAAGAATTACTATTTCTGGTGGCAGTCCAGGCGGTTCTTCTGTGGCCTTGCTTTTGTTTTCTCCACTGACACAAAACTTGTTCAACAACATCATCTTGCATGTGAGGTCAAGGTCATATTTTTATAGGCGTATCTGGTTTAAAAAAAAAAAACAACAAAAAGCGAGACAAGGCAGAAAACCAGAAAAGAGTCGGTACACATTTTATTAGACTTAATGAAGAAAGAGTCGGTACACTTTTTATTAGACTAAATGAAGAAAGAGTCGGTACACTTTTTATTAGACTTAATGAAGAAAGAGTCGGTACACTTTTTATTAGACTAAATGAAGAAAGAGTCGGTACACTTTTTATTAGACTAAATGAAGAAAGAGTCGGTACACTTTTTATTAGACTTAATGAAGAAAGAGTCGGTACACTTTTTATTAGACTTAATGAAGAAAGAGTCGGTACACTTTTTATTAGACTTAATGAAGAAAGAGTCGATACACTTTTTATTAGACTTAATGAAGAAAGAGTCGGTACACATTTTATTAGACTTAATGAAGAAAGAGTCGGTACACATTTTATTAGACTAAATGAAGAAAGAGTTGGTACAAATTTTATTAGACTAAATGAAGAAAGAGTCAGTACAAATTTTATTAGATTTAATGAACATACATTCTTATAAATGAAGGTTATCTTCAAATAAAACTGACAGTACCTGAGTCTATGAGTAAAAATATCACAGATGAGTATAGCCTACCATTCAGTTTTGATGTGTTACCAGACATGAGATCTGTAGTGTCGTGTTATGTTGTATTGTACTGTATTGTGCTGTGTTGTGTTGTATTGTATTGTGTTGTGTTGTATTGTGTTATGTTGCTTGTGTTGTGTTGTATTTTGTTGTGTTGTATTGTGTTGTGTTGCGTGTGCTGTGTTGTGTTGTATTGTGTTATGTTGCGTGTGTTGTGTTGTATTTTGTTGTGATGTGTTGTCACAGTTATGTGGTGTGTTGTAACAGTTATTTGATGTGTTGTCACAGTTATTTGATGTGTTGTCACAGTTATTTGATGTGTTGTCACAGTTATTTGATGTATTGTCACAGTTATGTGATGTGTTGTCACAGTTATGTGATGTGTTGTCACAGTTATTTGATGTGTTGTCACAGTTATTTGATGTGTTGTCACAGTTATTTGATGTATTGTCACAGTTATGTGATGTGTTGTCACAGTTATGTGATGTGTTGTCACAGTTATTTGATGTGTTGTCACAGTTATTTGATGTGGTGTTTCCTTTTTGATTTCAGTCACATTCTCCCCTTCTCTCCCTCACTGCAGCGTTTTTTGCAGGCAGTGTTTGTTTATGAAAAAGCGTTATTTGCTGGCAGTATTTGTCTATGATTAAGCATTATTTGGCATTAATATCTGTCTATGATTTAGCGATGTTTGCCGTAAGTGTTCTACATGATTCAGTGTAATTTGCTGTCAATCTTTGTTTATGACTTAGCGTTATTTATTGTCAATGTCTGTTTATGACTTAGTGTTTATTTACTGTCAACGTTTCTCTATAACATAATCTACATTTTCAGTATAATATCTCCAAACCTACC